>JASDQU010306961.1:17791-34366 GCA_032191745.1 Picea mariana | reverse complement strand
TCTGACTCATGGTGCTCAGGATCATTGAACATGGCAGCCATATATTTTTCATGAAACAAAGCAGAGTCTAAAATATGACCTTCTGGCAGGAAATCGTCATCAACAGGTTTACTAACTTGTTGTAAAGTTCCATGGAATAGCTCACTGTCACCATTTAAAAATAGATTTACATTTTCAGAGATGGAAGAAATCTGACACTCATATCCGGGAGTGTGTGAAAGCTGTAAATCTGTGTGAGTAGGGGCTGCAACAGAGTTGTGTAGGGGCGGACCCTCCTCTTCCTTATACTGGTCATCTTCATCAACTTGAGAAAACTCTATTTTCTCTTCCTCCTCCTCAAGAGGACTTGTATCAAAACAATCTTCAAAAATGATTTCAGCAGAATATATCCTCTTACAACGTTGATGAAAAAGAGTGTGAAAACATTTCAATGAAGGAATACTGGAATGGGGTAAATATTTATACCAGAGTCTAGCATCTTTCTCCAATGAAAACATAAACAATTTCATGAGGACATCTTCATGATGTACATTTAATTCTTCCATGAGCTTGTGGAATTCAAATAAATGTTGACCGGGATTGTCATCCTCATCTTCTCCAAATTTAGGAAGGATATCCCCCCAAATTTTAATGTGTGGAACAGTGTTTGGAAAGCCATAAACATTTGCAAAGTCCAGAGGAGAAAACCTTGCAGCAATTCAAGCAGCGAACGAGCTCGACATTTGAGACCAGTGGAGTCGCCAACAAAATCATGTAGAGTCTACGAACCAAGGAGTCACCAGGTGAATGATCACAGCCAATTGAATGTCTATCCCTTGTTCACCATCAAGAGATAGATCTGAACTTTGTCGTATCCTAGGGAAGATAACCTCGTCCTCCGTCCCCGACAATGGTGCCAGAAAAATGTTGTCTCAAGAGTTGACTCTAGGCTGTAAAAGAGCCAAGCCTTAGCACATTTTTGAACCACTTTGGATTGGGAGCTGCCCCTTCCAACCCGAGAGGGATCTCTCGAACAATGTCACAATAGGAATTTAAGTAGCGTGAAAAAGGTGGGCAGATTTATGGGTAAATGATGGTCTTGGATTTTTGGAGTTTGGGTGTCAAACCAGGGAAATGGTCCATTTGGCATGGAGTCAAATGAAAATCGAAGGAAAGAAACAATAGCAGAGATCAAATAACTTGCGGAAAGTGAGGCAAAGTAAGTCTATCTTTTAGCGTTTTGATTAATCATGATGCGGTAGTGGAGAGAAAAAGGAAAGGCCGACATAGCAAAGGATATATGCTGAGTTCTGAAAATGCAGATTGGTCTTACACAGCTGATAGATGGTGCAGAGGAAAGGCAATAAACACTTGCAGAAAACCCAAATCCATTAGTTACAGTAGTGGTCGTACTAAAGTGTAACGAAGCCCATCAGTTAGAGGAAAACAAAATGTAATGCAATCGTAATGGATTAAGGAAGACATAAGGCTATGGTAACAACAATATCAACTGCGAGTAAAGAACACATAAATGCAGTCCAAACAGATTTAACACAGCTGAAAATAAGAAGGACATGCTGAAAGAAATTGACTGTGATGAATCTCACAGTCGCAAGAAAAAATCATCTTTATTACTCCAGTCTGGTTTACAAAAACTCGGTCATTACAATGAAACTCTCTTCACAGAGGTTTTTCTTCCAGTTCTGCGCCCATGCGCCCCCCTTCATTTCTGTTACATCAATCTCTATTTAGCTACCCTCACCCACAATACGTTACCCAACTCATATTTCTGTGTTTACAAAAAATAATCTAAAAGAAATGTGAAATGCTTCATCTTCATGGCTCTACGGCTGCCAGATGCTTCGTCAGTTTTTGCTGAAACGTTATTAATCATTCGACAGTGGGAGAGGGATTTCTGCGTTTGGTTTTGTTTTTAACGCTGGGTGTCACCCTGACTGTTATTATTTGAACTTGTTCTGATAAAGAGAACAAAAAACTTGCTCGACTCGTTCTTCTCTAAACTAAAACGCCTGGAAAATGCTCCCAACGATGACTCCCATTGCAATCGATGCTCCCACTGCAATGTCTGACAGTTGACCAATCTGCATACCACTCACAAACTCAATAAAAATAGAGTAATCTGCGCACCATTGCATAGTGGAAATAATAACAATTCTATAACAATTTGGTATATACGATATGGAGATAACATATAAACATATACAGCTCGAGCATCCATGGACAAATGAAGATGCGAGGAACATTATGAAGAATGTAGCGATAAGCTCCACCCAAAAGGCTTTTGCAGAATCCGATAATGGCTTCGTCATTGCTAGCTTTCCTTTCACGCCATACACTTTCTTTGCGATGAAAGTAGCCAATATATAACTTTTCAACTATGCACTAACGTATAGAGGCACCTGTGCCCAAGGGAATTGTTGCGCTGCTACAAAAGTTGTTGTTACAGCGGGATTGACATGGGTGCCTGAAATATGGCCGATGGAAAAAACGACGATCATGATTTATCAAAGCGCTGAAAGATAGACTTACTTTGCCTCACTTTCCGCAAGTTATTTGATCTCTGTTATTGCCTCTTTTCTTTGGTTTTCATTTGACTCCATGCCCAATGGACCATTTCCCTGGTTTAAAACACCTAAAATCCAAAAATCCAAGATCATCATTTACCCATAAATCTGCCCACCTTTTTCATGCTACTTAAATTCCTATTCTGACATTTTTCGAGAGATCCCTCTCGGGTTGGGGGAGGGCAGCCTTCCAATCCAAAGTAGTTCAAAAATGTGCTAAGGCTTGGCTCTTTTACAGCCTAGAGTCAACTCTTGTGACAACAGCTCCTATGGAAAAACTGTTAAGGAAGGATACCAAGTATTAATGGAATGACGAGTGCCAACAGAGTCTGGATACCCTAAAGGAAAAGATGGTCACCTGACCAATATTGGTATTTCTAGACTGGGAAAAGACATTCCATGTACATGTAGATGGATCATAAATAACACTTGGAGCTATTTTAGTGCAAGCAAGAGCAGGAGAATTGGATCACCCGATAGCGTTCGAAAGAAGGAAATTGTCAGACTCAAAACAAAATTATAACACGACGGAAAGAGAAGGCTTAGAGATGTTCTACGCACTATAGAAATACAGACATTACCTATTGGGAAAACACTTTAAGGTGTTTACAGATCACCCATCCCTGAAATACCTAGTTAACAAGCCAATGTTGGGGGGGAGAATCTGTCGATGGTTACTGCTATTTCAAGAATTTGACTTAGAGGTAATAGTCAAACCAGGGAAATTGAATGCAGGGCCTCACCACCTATTGAGGGTCACAAATGGAGAGGAACCAACAAATTTGGAAGACATCTTTCCAAATGCATAGCTCTTCTCAGTACAGATTGCTAACGATTAATTCACATAGATCATCCAGTACTTGAGCATAGGTACTGTGCCACAAGGATATACCACTGTGAAAAAGAAGAACTTGGCAGTCTGTGCAACCGACTATCAACTGATCACAAAGCATCTATACAAAATGGGCACAAATAGCATCTTACGAAGATACGTAATAGACCATGAATGACTGGTAATTTTAGCAGAATCCCACAAAGGAATAACAAGAGGGCACTACACAGAAAAACCTACCACACAAAAGGTACTACGCGCATGATTATGGTGGCCAACGATACATAGAGACTCGAAAGAATATTGTCAGCAATGTGATGTCTATCAACGGGTCGACAAACCTAACAAAAGGGATGAAATGCCACTACAACCACAAGTGACACTTCAGGAATTCGACAAATGGGCAATAGACTTTGTGGGACCCATTAACCCACCCGCCAAGAGAACAGGGGTGAGATATATTGTCACCGTGACCGAATATTTAACAAGATGGGTGGAATCCACACCAGTAAAATATTGTAGTGCAAAAACAAATGCCCACTTTCTTTTTGAATAAGTAATTACTAGATTTGGGTGCCCAAGAATTGTGATGAGAGACCAAGGAACACACTTCATCAATAAGACCATTCAGGTGATGCTCGAAGAGTTCGAAGTTCACCACCAAAAAATCACACCGTATCACCCACAGGCTAATGGCATAGTATAAGCCTTCAACAAAATTCTAGAAAACACCCTGACGAAGATATGTAACATCAACAGGGATGATTGGGATATCAAGGTACAAGTAGTACTATGGGCATATAGAACCACATGTAAAAATTTTATAGGTCACACACCATTCAAACTGGTCTATGGTCAAGAAGCAGTAGTGTTGTTAGAATTTCTAATACCTAGTCTACATGTAGCAACTATCACACAAATGACAGAATGAGGCGCAGTCCAGGAATGATTAGATCAATTACTGTTAATAGAGGAAGACCGAATCTTGGTAGGATTCCATCAAAAAGTACATAAAGTGAGAGACAAAGAGTGGCATGACTGCCACATCAAGAGAAAGATGCTCAAGGAAGGAGATCTAGTATTTCTCTACGACAGTAAAACGCTATAGCAACCAGGGAAGATGAGGATGCATTGGCTAGGACCATATGAGGTAAAAGATGTCACGGATGGAGGAGATGTACAGTTGAAAGATTTAGTAGGCACAGACCTTAGAGGAATTTTCAACAGGAGCAAGCTGAAGCTATACAAGGATAGTCGACTACCCACCGCACAGTAAAAAAAAAAAAAAACAACACATACGCAACATGAAACCAGGGAGGGAAAAGACAACGACCATATCGGAAAGGGAAATAAGCAAGAAAAGGAAATTTAGTAAAAGCACACTGACATGACAGCTTGTGGCAGAATTAAAGCAAGGAAAGGATGAATGGGATGTCATCGGAAAAGTGGCCATAAGGGTAGGTATGAAACCACCACGGATGCATTGAACCCACACTTATGGTGCATTAATCGCACAAGGGATGAGGCATCATTAACAAGCTTCATGGCACACCCATACAACACACCATCACAGAAACAGTTAGTCTATTCGCACAAGAAGAACAAAGAAACAAAACGAGCAGCCCGAACACACAGAGTGAGATCGTAGAGCTTATCTGAGCTAGTTGAACCAAGCAAACGTCTGACAGACACTAGTATGGCACCACCAAAGCTGGCAGAACCAAGACAAACAGTCAGACCTACTAGGGTTCAAAATAGGTCACGAGGAACACGGGAAGATAACGACCAGCAGTCACCGAAGATCATCGATATTGATGAAATCCCATCATCGGAGGGAATTCCAGTCGAATCAACACCAATCCAGGAAGAGATCTCGCGGCCCCAAGCGGAAACCATGAAAGAGGACACGTCGGCAACAACGCAGGAGCCTCAGAATGAAGCAGTAGGAACCCATCAGGAAGGACATCCAAAAAACATCGAAGCAACCATGGAAATAAATAGAAGCACAAAGAACCCGAAAGTAGAGGTCTAACCAGATGTTCCACAAATACCCATCCTATACTTTTCTTTTTTGGCCGAGCCGACTGGTGAAATGGGAAAGTCTTGGGAAGAATGGATGGCGAAGTAGCAACCGGAAGTTGTTGGAAATTCTAACCAGCCAACACAACAGGAAGACAGGATTTAGATACTGAGCTCTCCTTGAAATAAATCAGCTACAAAGATTGTGCTACCTTGCACTCTATAAGGAATACAGGTGGACTCGCAGTTATTGGGTCACGTCTAAAAGCTCAAATTTTCCAACCATGACGTAGAGGATGAAAGAAAATACCCAGAGCTTGCACCACAAGTCTTTACGGAGACAACATTCATGAACCCTCTCGGAGGAACTATCACTAAGCCACGCCAGTGGGCAGCTAGACTAGACAGAACTAGAATCTTAGGATTGTTGAAGATACCACACTTTGGCAGAGGCCAATATGTGACGGAATGCATCAAGCAACTATTAGCAGTTACGCATGGAGGGGATGTATGGTTGGACAAACCTGTCCCCATAACTATTGAACTTATTGTGAAGATTACAGGACTACCCATCCGGGGTATGGATCTCGTGCTAATACTGGACAACAAGTCCAAGGAAAAAGCATTAGCAGAAGAAATGAAGAAGAAATATGGCACCGACAGGGGAACGAGAGGCATTATAATCAAGCGAATTAACGATGCCACGACACAAATGGGAGAACATATCTTAGCCTGCAAACTGCTAAGAAAATGCCGCAAAGATGAAGTATCGACAGGAGTCATTGCAGTTGCATCTCATTCTGCGGAAGGCACCTTCATGAGCTAGGCACCATATCTGTCAAACTTGTTCCAAATAGACTGTAAAGACACGTAGGAAGTAGGTACAGAATTTCATTATTCATGGATGATTACTCTCATCGCTTTCGTAGGATGGAAAGAATTGGACCATGTCAACTTTTGTACTACACCAGAGCCAGGAGGGGCAAGATATCGCGTTCTGAAATCCACGCCACTGGCCAAGCATAAGAAGGAAAATTGAATTATATTCAAAGATTACCTACGAGAAATTCAAGAAGCAATGAACCAAGCATGGAGGATAACACCAGAGACTGTCGCGTGATTCGGGGGAATCACCAATTTCTGGGCTAGGCGACAAGCTATGTGGATACAACCAAGACATGACCCACATAAACAGTGGCTACAAATGCACTACTACGTCATCGAGGGAAACATTTACATGATCATCCATGAGTGGTTGGATGAATGGAATATCCCAACCATACCTAGAGTAGTACCGAGACAAACAACAGAAGGAAGGGATCTACAGGAAGAAACACAGCCTCCACAAGTCCCAGTACCCAAGAAACCAAAAATGGGCCAAATCAAGTCGACTCAGATAGAGGGTGGATCAAAGTAGCCAGGGACCTAGAAGGGGAGAACAGAAACCACTCAGCCAACCAATGAACAATAGAACCCAACTAAGGGAGCATAAGAAACGGCGACGAAACCCATCACATAGGAACCAGGGGGAACTAAGAGACCAGCAGTACAGGAAACAGGTGTGCGCAAGAAATCAAAGGCACAACGACCACCACTAGAATACACAATCATAGAGGACGATGATGAGATGATTTCCATAATGGTCCAAGATTGCCTTGTAGAGGACTTTGATCATGCAACGCACCACAGGGATAAACTGCAGAAGGAGCTGGCAGAAATGGGGCAACTCCTGAAGAAATTCAGAGAATCCCAGATTACAAGTAGCAGCAGAGGCATAGAACCATCGAGTGCATGGACCACAGAAAGAATGGAGGTAGGAGAACATGTCTCAGTTCTTCCGAAACCACATTCCATAGTTTACATAAAGCCGAGCATGCTACGAATGGATGATATTGTGGGACAGACACCACTGAAGGACTTGGATCAGATCCAATTGGTCCTCACACAGATGCCAGCAAGGGCCTTATACCAATTGCAGGTTAGCGTCGACCATGAGATACAGTCTCGAGCACATAAAAACTTGGTTGAACTACAACAAGCGACAAAGAAGCAGGAAACACTTGAAACATTTTGCGCGTAGGAAAAATCTAAAACACAGGAGGAGAAGGAACGCAGAGTGGAAGACATTTTCAGGAAACTTCCAACTACTATGCAAGGAAGTGAACTCCCAGTGGCAGAAAATATCGATCATATTGTGCAGGCAATTGATCAATATTAGAAGGACATCGAGACTCTCTGTGTCCAGATTAGACCAACAACTCCACTANTGCAACTACAGGAGCTGGAAAAATAGGTCAGCACAACATCCGACTTGCTAGATAAAGCAGCACAACTCTGGACAAAGCTGGAAGAGGATCCATAGGTCCAACAATGGTACAAGGAGGAGGAAAGGATCAATGCGAAGATCCAAGAATTCAAGCAGCAATAGAAAACCATCCCAATTCCAGAAAAAGTCAAAGGGACACAAGAGTTAAAGAAGTTACAGGAAGAACTTATCACTGCGCAAACACAGAAATAGGAGCATCAGGCTCAAATAGAACCGTTGCAGGAATGGATAGCAGCAGTACTAGAGTAGGTAGAAGAAGCTAGAACACAGTCAGCACAGACTCATCTAGAATGTGCATGATTGATAAGCAAAGAAGTAGCAACACAAATAGTCGATATTATTAAGGAGAAAACCATGCAGGCACTGACAAAAGAAGCAGAATTGTAGGAGAAGTTCCAGATGATCACTAGGGAGAACGAGGAAGCACAACACAATTAGGTGACTCAGGACGAGTCACATGTCAGTGTTGGGGGCTTGTTGGCACCAGGGCAAAGTGGAAACAAGGACGATCATGGGAAATAAAGTGTGCAGGAAATTGAAGTGACAACTGGCAAAAGATCAACATGAGAGAATGCAAGAAAGTGTGCATAGAGGAAAGTGACAGCTAGAGGAAGAACAACACATGCATGGAATAAAAACCTAGCGTGATAAGGGTTAGGTTTTTTGTAATATTCTGTAAGTGGATGAAGATACTGAAATGCATAAATATAGATACAAAAGTATCATATAGTGTGTGTGTTTTTGTTTTTGTTGATTTTATGTTAGTTTTTATGAGGATTACGATTGTCATTGAGTGATTTTTCCAAGTATTGTTGTTGGAAATACGTGAAGGGTTTTGAGTTGTATGAACCGAGTTTAGTAAGTTGTTGAGAAAGAAAAGATAGGAGGGAAGGTATATCTAAGGATTAGACCACAGTCTAAAGAGCCTGGTGCAATCTAGTTCACCTCACATAGATGTTACACACTTTTGAGGATAACTATAAGTGCAGAGTGAAAGAAAATCAACAACTACCATAATAAAAGAGACAAGAGTCAGATCTTTGTGGACATAGCCCAGGAGGGGTGAACCACGGTAATCTTTTTGTAATGTGTTGAATGTATGTATATTTTTAACTTCTTTCAGAAATAGATGATTATAATTGATGAATAACCAAATGTATTATTAGAATCTATTTATATTTTGAGTTATATGCATGCGATTCCTAGGAACAAGTAGATTACAATAACGGTTCGCAGAACAGGGCCTTAATCAAAAAACCCTTTATCCCCTACTCTATCCCAAATTGTAAACACCTGAGTCTTACAATCAACCATCTATATCTATCTTGGGTGAGACTGTGTAGTACCCTCTGGGCACTGCATTGCCTTCTGGTTTACCAGGAGGGCCGATAGTTAGAGGCTTTGTTGGAACCCTGAATGACATGAACCCTGGGTCAATAAATCAGATAACCTGAGAAGAGAGTCGATAGAATCCAAAAGTGTCTTTGATTATCCTTCTCCTAGTTTGTACACCTTTGTCTTTCTCACCAATTATCTGACTTGTGGGATGATTCTTTTGAGCAATTATGGAGGAAGGATTTGATGTTGTTTGCTGATTTGAGTCTACTTAAGTATTTGTACCTTCGTCTGACTCAGAGTCTTATTTTTATGATTCTTGGACCTGTTCATTTTCAGATTCAGTTGTTTCCTCTGTAGTAGACTCAATGTTCCTCACCTCTCTTACTGGGACTCCTTGATCAACCTTTAAATCAATACAATAAACTAATTTATGAAATATTTTATTAAAGCATATATATCCTTTACTATTGGTAGCATATCCTAAGAATATTCCTTCATCATCCCTGTCATCATACTTTCCAAGGCTTTCATTATTATTCTTTATGTATAACTTACTCCCAAATAATTTGAAGTGTTTGATTGAAGCAGGTTTTCCATACCACAGTTCATAAGGTGTCTTGTCACTATTTGGTGTAAGGTGGGTTTTTTCAAGAATATGGACTGTTGTGTGTATTACCTCTACCCAGTAGGTTTGACCAATGTTCTTCTCATTCATCATTGACCTGGCCATTTGTTGAATTGTTCTGTTTTGCCTCTCAACTACTCCATTTTTTTGTGGAGTTCTTGGGATTGTGTATTCTCTCTTGATCCCATGTTTATCATAGAATTCCTTGAAATCACTTGACATAAATTCTCCTCCTTTGTCTGATATTACTACCTTTAACATGTTGCATGTTTGATTCTCAGTTAAAGCCTTAAATATTTTAAATTTCTCAAATGCTTCATCTTTTTCTTTGAGAAAAGAAACCCAAGTGAGTCTGGAGTAATCATCAATGATCATCATGAAGTAGTTTTCCTTCCATGTGCCTTCTTGTCTTGATGGTCAACATAAATCCATATGAACTAATTGGAGTGGTTTCTCTGTTGAATTAGAGCTCTTGGATTTAAACTGTGTTCTGGTTATCTTTCCTACTTGGTAGGGTTTACACACAGAATCTTGTGGCTTTGATATTCTTGGAAGATCTTTTACTGCCTCAAGATTTTTGAGCTTGATTAAGTGGTCAAAGTTTAGATGTCCAAGTATCCTATGCCATAACAAGCTTTCATCATGTTTTCTTAGATGACACTCTTCTCTATCTTCTTTCAGCACATATACATTATTATTTGTCCTTATGCCTTTAGCCACCACTTGTCCTGAGTTTATAGACTTTATCTTACAATCTTTGGAAGTGAACACCACTTCACATCCTCTGTCACACATTTGAATTACACTGAGAAAATTATGTTTCATCCCACATACAAGTAGAACATCTTGGGCTTTTCCTTTTCCATTACTCAAACTCACCATCCCTTTACCCTTGATTTTACCTGGTTCATCATTTCCAAAGGTCACATTTCTTGTTTTGTTTTTACTTATATATAGAAACGTATCCTTGTCTCCAGTCATGTGCTTGGAACATCCACTATCTATATACTAGGGGTCCTTTTGTTTTTGAGCTGAAATTACTAGACCACATTTTTCACTATCTTTCTTTTTCCATGTGCTGGCATTTATAACTAGGGGTTTTATCCTTGGATCTACTTTGTAATTCTTTAGATGGCAGTTTGCAGCTTTGTGGCCAAAGTTATGACAATTATAGAATTCGAGCTCATTATTCAATATGTCAAATTGATTGGTGCAACTTTGTATAATCATTGGTTGTTTAGTTCTATGTTGCAAAGATTGTTTATTTCTTGATCTCCTCAGTTGCATGTCTCTAAACTTAATTTGACAATTTGCAATCTTATGACTAAAATTAGAGCAGTAAAAATAGTAACCATGGAAGAAATTTTTGTACCTGAAGGATGGCCTTCTTCTTGGAATTTGTTTCTCCATATTGATATCTTTGTTTTTTATCAGTGATCATCTTGTCTTTATTAGTTGTTTGTGGCAGAGTATTCACATGGTTTGATTTTTTGTTGACTTGTAACTTGATCATCTTTATTGGCTCTTTGCTTTCTGGCTCTTTGCTGCTTGAACCAATTACATAGCCTAATCCAGTATTCAACAATGGAGATCTTTTTTTTCTCAGAATGTCATTTAGTTCTATTGAGTCTTTAATTCTTGGAAGATTTTGGATATACAATGCTTTAAACTTCTCCATCTCTTTTCTATTTTTTACTACCTCTTATTCCAAGGCTTCACATCTTGCCTTATTCTATGATAACTGTTGTTTTAGAATTTCCTCTGTTTTGTTTGCTTCTTCTAATTCCACTTTTAGCAGGGCAAAGTCTTTATCAAGTTTTTTACTATCTTTCTTGAACTGTATCAACAATTGTTTTTTCTTTTTCTTCTTAAATCTGAGTCTATCAATTTCTTCTAGGACACAGATGAGTTCTCCTTCCAAGTCAACCACAACTTCTCCATCATTAACATCACTTCCTGTTCTTTTATTATCATAATCCTCTTTGGCCACAAGAATAAAGTCATTAACCGTATCTTCACAAGAAGAGTCACTATATGTGTCTCCTGAAGAGTCATCATTATTTACACATAAACTTTTTTTTTTACCAAATCTCTTGGATTTGTACTTCTCTTCACCTTCAGAGTTTTGGTCCTTCTTCTTGTGTGGACACTTAGATGCAAAGTGACCTATCTTTCCACAGTTAAAACATTTGAAGGGAAACTTGCCTTGGTACTTTCCTGATCCTTTCTTTATTCTTCTCACAAATTTTTCTTCAATTTCATCAGGCTCATAATCATCATTCATATCTGCTTTAAATGATGTTTCTCTAGAGGTGGGTTTATATTTTCCTATCCCCATTTCATAAGAAGTCAGAGTTCCTAGGATTTGGTCAATAAGAAGATATTTTAGATCATTGAGGTCTTCTATAATAGATACCTTTGGTTTGAACCTATCTGGCAGAGATCTCAAAATTTTCTAAACTAAGGAGGGTTCCTCAATTTTTTCACCAAGTCCTTTCATTGCATTTACTAGTTCTTTAATTCTCAGAAATTACTTCCCAATATTTTCATCCTCTTTCATCTTTAGCTTTTCAAGTTGTAGTCTGTAGGTTTGAATCTTGGCATCCTTTACCTTCTCATTACCTTCATAACTGCTAATGAGTTTGTCCCACATTTCTTTATCAAATTCTAAGTGCATAACTTTTACAAATTCTTCTTCTGCGAGCCCACTCAGAATAATGTTCATAGCCTTGGTGTTGAAGTTGAATTCTATCTTGTCATATTTAGAATCTAGTACAACTGGATTTACATAACCAGTCTCTACCACATCACATACATCAGCACCTAAAGACATTATGTAGGTTATCATCCTAACTTTTCAGAAGGAAAAGTTTGTTCCATTGAATAGGGGGGCCTTATTGGTTGAAGTTCCTTCATGGCTAGTCATGTTTAATCTCTAGGATATACCCTTAGATAAAAGTAATATTCTCTAATACCAAATGTTGGAAATACTAAGACAATTGAGAGGGGGGGGGTGAATCAGTTGTTACTGTGCTTAAAATTGTTTATGCCTTTTGAAATATTATTAATGCTCTCCAAGTGATCATCAAGATTATGCAAGTCATGAACAACAGAAATGATAAACATAAAACACACACAAGATATACAAAGAGGAATATATTCATGAGGAACCCCATAAAGAGACAAAACCTCTTCTTCTTAGAATGATAGGAAGTCTTTTATGTTATTTACATCATCTATCTTTGAGCAGCAACTCAAAATGAGGTTACAACCTCTTCTATAACAAGCTACAACTTGTAGAGAGTACCAACCCTCTGAATTTTCTAGCACCCACTAGAAGGAAGCACCAACTCCCTGAGTGTTCCAACACTAACTGGATGGAAGTATCAAATTCTAGTCACACAAGCACCAACCTGTATAACAGAGAACAATGGTTCTCCCTTGCACCACCCTACCATCCTGGTTTTTCGGGATGCAACCAGATGGAAGCTACAACTCCCTATGTTCAAGTACCCACTTAAAAATTTGAGGACAACAGTCCTCCATAGCACCACCATACCACCTTGAGATATAAAAATTACTTATTTGCTCTGTCTCTGATATGGTCTGTTACAACTCCATGTCTCCTCTACCTTTTTCAGCTTCTATGCTTTGTTTCGCTTCTGCATCTTTCTAATTCTGTGCTCTGCGCTTTTTCTTCCTCCACACAACACCACTCTGTTCAGCTTCTCTTCATTATTTTATTCTCTTTTTTGTCTCTACATTCTATAAAATGCACCTCTGATCTCCACTTCAAGTAATACATCACTTCTCCTCCTACCCACATGCACACTGTTCAGAAAAAAAGCACACTATACTCCCTGTTTTGCATGTCTTACTCACATCGAGTCCTCTGCCTGATCATCATTCGAACTCTTCATCTTCCCTGGTGGTTATACTGTATCTGTTCATCATCAGTGGCTTTTATCCAAAGATTCTTTGGCTTTTCTGGAAGTCCCAACTCTTCGTCTTTTCTGTCAGTTATAGCCATTCAATTATGGCTTCTTTGGCTTCTAATCCCCTTCCTTCATGTGACCACCAATGGTGACCATATGCCTATTCAAAAGGTTCTTCATGATCTTGGTCTAGCGAGTGATAGCTCCCCTTTTGTTTTTGATATGACCTTGGGGTGTGAACTTCACGTGACCACACGATTGCGGGTGTGTCCATAGGCGGTTTGAGGGCAAGCCTCTTTTCTCCCCACAATTCACTATAGAGCTCCACATATGCCTTTGGCGATACCGTGGTTTTGATTGCGGCCCACTCATGAAAAATTAATATCCAAGCATGTTATGACCTCGCAATGCGACGGGACCGTCAATCTCATGATCTTGATGGTGCTCCTGAACAGACGGTTCATATTTGATCTTTCACATTCTATGGATCAGATCCAACCTCCCTAAATCAACGATTATGATTTATTTCATGATCTGGGCTTCAGGAGTATCAAATCTCAAACCTTGCTTTCTTCTGTACGCCAATCTTCCAGAGTTGATGATCTGCAGACACCTGTCCTTCTCAATCAATGGCTCTGCCTCCACTATGGAATTTTGACCTTTCAACTAGATCAACGGTTCGGCGTCCCCTTTCTCGTTCAACGGTCGAGATCTCCTTCAGGTCACCAGACTTCTGAAATCTCAAATCTCAAATTTACGCTCTGGATCAGACGACCCATATTCGCTTTAGACGATCCAACACTTGAGGTATTGTTCAGACGATCCGATGACTAAGATTTACTTCAGACGATCTGACAACTAAGATTTACTTCGGATGATCCGACGATCGAGAATGTATTTCGGCACTCTGTCTCTCGGACTTTGGAGATTTCAAATCTCAAACTGACCCTCTGGATCAGACGGCCTAGATGCACTTTAGACGATATGATTCTTGAGATCTTCTTTAGACAATATGATGAATGAGATTTACTTTGGATGATCCGAAGGTCGAGAATGTATTTCAACTCTCTGGCTCTCTAAACTTCAAGGATTTCAAATCTCAAACTGAAATTCTCGAAGTGATTTCTTCTGAGCTTAACCTCCTCACATCTTTAGACCCAAAATGAATGAAATTCATTGGATAAAGGTCTTATATCAACATCTTGATCTATCTGCGATGCAACTTTGCTTTGGATTAAATCCAACAGATCTCCATATTTTCTTATCCTATCCTTCCATTTAATTCGAGTTGACAACTGATGGATATTCGGGTGATCAAGATCTTAGATCTTATCCCTTTCTTATCATGTTCTTCCACTTAAGGTGATCCAACGGTCATCGCTTTTTCTCTAGATCCGATGGTCCTTATTCATTTCAAATTTTTGAGCTTCGGGTAATTCAACTTTCAAGTTGCCAATTCTTCTGAAGTGAGATTCCCCAAACAGTAACCTCCTTGCAACTTTTGACATGAACCAAATTTTGTTTGTCGATCATGTTCTTATATCTATGGCTTGATCTATCTTCAGTGCTTCTCTTCTATCTTATCCCATCCTTCCATTAATTCAATCTGACGGCTAACAAAAACTCAGATGATTGAGATCTTATATATTTCAGCTTATCCTTTCCTTGCACTCAAAAGTGATCTAATGGATATCGGGTATTCAGGTATTCAAATTCTCAATGGCCCTGGATTTTCCTATGGATATTTTGATCTTGATCATGTTTTTGTACTGCGCTTTCCCTTCTAAGCTTTGATATCTACATACTATTTTATTCTCCTCTTGAGCTTATGTTGTTCATGTTTGTCATCATCGTTGTTGTTCTTTCCATCAATGACAAGCACACTCTTCCCATAAAACATGCCAACAACATATGCATCCATGGTAAGCTGTCCCAACTTATGCTCAATGAATTTCTTGATTTTGTCATCAAAGTACATTTTCGATAGGTAATATTTTCTGAAATATTTTTCAAACTGCTTCCAGGTTAACTTACTCTCTTTTAGTACTTTAATATCCTTGTGGTCTTCCCACCATATAGAATATCCTCCATTCATATTGAATATACCAATCCTTTCATTGGTATTCTCGGAGTAATTATGTACCCAAAAGTACTTCTTCAACCCCAACAAACAAGACCCAACCTCCTTTCATTTCTTAATTTCTCTATCAAAGGTAGGTGGCTTCATCTTCTTAAAATATTCAGTCAAAGAACTATGTGAATGTCTATTTTTATTCTTCCTAGGGACACTTGACCCAATGTCACTACTAGACAACTCCACAAAAGTTATCTTCCCATTGGATGACTCTATGGAAATTATTCCACCAGATCTTCCTTTCCTTGCCTCCTGATGCCTCTTCTTGGAATATATCCCTACTACATTACTATGGGATAATCCATGATTTTGGGAATATGAAGGAATTTTCTACCTCTCTGATTGCTCCAATTCTTCATTACTAGGACCTTATTGTATATGCTTCTAAATCTCCAAAAAAATATGCAGTAGCATTGAATTCAACTCTTCTTACTCAGCTTGAGGTCTCATGAGCCTCTCGTTGTCTTGTTTTAGACTTTTGACCGGATATCAAATCCAGAGGGGTTTCTCTATCCCTTCATCCATTAGATTCTTCATCTCTAAGGTGTAGGGTGTCTTCCATGCTACACTACACCATTCACCTCTATCTTCCTACATGCTAAAATAACAACCATTGTTATCCATTACATGTTACAGGTATGAACTAACTGAGAGGGGGGGGGTGAATCAGTTAGTGTAGATTATTAAACATTTACTCTCATTTTTAACTTTGAATCATGAATCTTAGTGGCAGTGAGTCTTTACTGTGAATTCCAGAGTTATAAACATAAAGAAAATAGTATAAAGAACAACAATCACACAC
>JASDQU010306961.1:0-10457 GCA_032191745.1 Picea mariana | reverse complement strand
TTTCGATAGGTAATATTTTCTGAAATATTTTTCAAACTGCTTCCAGGTTAACTTACTCTCTTTTAGTACTTTAATATCCTTGTGGTCTTCCCACCATATAGAATATCCTCCATTCATATTGAATATACCAATCCTTTCATTGGTATTCTCGGAGTAATTATGTACCCAAAAGTACATCTTCAACCCCAACAACCAAGCCCCAACCTCCTTTCATTTCTTAATTTCTCTATCAAAGGTAGGTGGCTTCGTCTTCTTAAAATATTCCGTCAAAGAACTATGTGAATGTCTATTTTTATTCTTCCTAGGGACACTTGACCCAATGTCACTACTAGACAACTCCACAAAAGTTATCTTCCCATTGGATGACTCTATGGAAATTATTCCACCAGATCTGCCTTTCCTTTCCTCCTGATGCCTCTTCTTGGAATATATCCTTACTACATTACTATGGGATAATCCATGATTTTGGGAATATGAAGGTTTTTTCTACCTCTCTGATTGCTCCAATTCTTCATTACTAGGACCTTATTGTATATGCTTCTAAATCTCCAAAAAAATATGTAGTAGCATTGAATTCAACTCTTCTTACTCGGCTTGAGGTCTCATGAGCCTCTCGTTGTCTTGTTTTAGACTTTTGACCGTGGATATCAAATCCAGAGGGGTTTCTCTATCCCTTCATCCATTAGATTCTTCATCTCTAAGGTGTAGGGTGTCTTCCATGCTACACTACACCATTCACCTCTATCTTCCTACATGCTGAAATAACAACCATTGTTATCCATTACATCAACATTTTAAACATGCATTCTGCTAAAATAAAATATTTCTTAAGTAGTCGAGTGGTCTTCATGACCCATTCAAGCCTAGATTTTGAAATACTCTATGATACTAATTTGTAACACACCTGACCCCTAACTCTGTTAGGCCGGTGAGATGTTCATTTTTCCTCTTTCCTCGGGTTCATTACTTGGGTTTACTTATCCCGAATTTTGGTTCATCAATACTTAAAGTGAAGGATTATCTTATCAAAATAATCATTGTATTAGATCTTACCTATTCAAGCCTAATTACCAATGAAATCCATCGATGGAGTTCACTAGGATGACTATGGACCTAAATGTACTCAATTGGATGGAAATAACTACTTCTTTCCACTAGATCAAGGATCTGTGATGATTCAAACTCCTTCTCGTGAGAGCACCAGATTTTGAGGGTTGATCCCCACTCCGATGACAAATGTACACTCTGATGGATCTAATGGCTCTTAGACTTGGGACCCACAAAAATATATGTCTAAGATTAAATTTTACACGTCCCCTGATCAATAGTTTGATCTATTCTAAGAGCTCCTCTCCATCCAAGTGAATCATCCCTGGGGTCATGAACCACTCCGACTACACATGATTTTATGGATATGAAAATCCTCAATCACCTCATCTAATGGTTAGGTCTCACTCAAGGTTCACAGTTGTTTGGAAGTTAAGGTTACTAGACCTTCCTCCTCAAATTTGTTCACATGAGATCTTATGGTTGAGATCCCATGGGGAATCCCCCAACAGATGAATTTCCTCGAACCATCTGGTTGTCAAACTCACCATATATATGTATGTATGTATGTATGTATGCATGTACATACACACATTTATACAAAAAACAACAATGGGTATGCACTCTCATACCTGGCTGGTGTTTAGAAGAGGGTGAGGGGAGAGAAGGGACTGAAGTGTGCAAGGAGAGGGTGAGAAGGAACTCATTGGGAAGGAGGCCAATGTGATTGGATCCTACAGGGAGAGAGGAGATAAGGTCTTTGAATTCTGACGCTGACCGTATATGAGCTCTGACCATTGGGTCAGTAAAATAATCTAGGAGATCCTCTTTCATGTGGACAAGAGCCTAGATCGTTGATGGGACTACGGGTCAGAGGAAAGAGGGAGAGGTAAGGGGTCAGGATTGGGAAAGGCCTACGGAGAAGGGAAAATTAACCAAGGGGGGTTGTCATCCTATAACTACACTTATTTTAATTTAAATTTAAGTAAACCATATTTAACCAATTCTAAAAAGTATTTTAGAAATTTTAATTTTAATTTTAAAAATAATATTTGAGTAATTCAAAAGATCAATTAAAAAAAGGTGAATTATATAATTTTAATAATATATTTTTAGATCACTTCTTTCAATTTAATTTATAAGAGATTATATTTGAATTTTCAATATTTGAATTGAATTTCAAAAAAAAAATTAGATAAAAGTTAAATTTTGTAATATGAACAAAATATTTTTACATTTCACTCATCGCTATCAAAATTATATTAATCAATGTCAATTATAAAAATATATTTAAATATTTATTTTTTTCAATTTAAAATTTAAAAACCATAAACCATTTAAAATATGAGTTGAATTTTGTGATATTGATGCAATATTCATTTTAAATAAAAGTTAAATTTTGTAATATTGATATAATATCCTTTCACTTTCACTTTCACTTATAGTGATCAAAATTATATTAACAACCCCCCACATATATTTAAACTAAGATAATATTATTAAATTAATATTATATTAATAAAATACATGTAGATTATTTTAGCCAAAACAAAACGAAAGCTTTGGGATATGTCTCATATCAACACAACAATGTTTGAAAGAGTCATTTAAGGATCACTATGCTCAAAACTCTATCTAAAGGACATTCAAAATTTATAAATTTATAAATACAGAGAGTAAACTCATTACATTTGGAATACCAATACTAATTTCCTTTTTAAAGTTTGGGATGTCTTAAATGGGTTGGCTGGACTTGGGATCCCTTTCTCCTTTGTTTGATCCTTGTCCTCATTCTCGTCGATGTTCATCAAGTTAGCACTAGTTCCCTAGGAGCTTGAGGTGCCTATGATATCCACCAATTCCTCCTTGTTATCTAGATCCCAATATATTACTTTGAAATTGATCTCGAAGGTCACCCTGCATAGCACGATAAACTTGGCTTCCATTTTTCTAATTCTATTCAAGGTTTTGGTTTTCTTGTCCTTCTTATCATCCAATGACATGAAAACCAGATTTTTGACAATCCAATATAACTCCATTTCCTTAAATAGTTTGGTGTCACAAGATTGAGTAAACCTAGTGTCCTCTACCCTGTCCTAGATTTCTTTCTTGATGATGTACTTGGTGGTCCCCTTAGTCTTCAATCTTGATTTATCTATCATATCCTCCATTCTTTGCTTTGTTTCAGGTGGAATTCTTTGGTTGTAAATGAATTTGGCTTCCTTGGTTTCTCTCTATACCCTCATTCCCTTGGATTTTGGCTTCACCTTTGTTTGCACCAAGCATATTTGTGCCCCTTTACATTTATCTCCTCTCTTTCTAGTTTCTGGTAGGTTGGATTCCCTTCCTTCCACCATTGCAATGTCACAACCTATATTATGGGGGTTGTCTTGTCTTTTAGTAAACAGGTTTCTCGGAGATCCATTTTCCCAATAACAAGCTTCCTGATATGATTTCAAAACCCCTTGGAGAGGAAATTTTACCTGTAGGATTTCCATGTACCTATGATATAGCAAGGGGAGGCTCCACTGATACCCACTCTCTCCTATGGTTACCGATAATTCTCTCATACTAACAAGCACTACCTCCTTCAAACACCTTTCCAACACCCTCAAGAATGGGCCCAACACAACTCTCTTAACCCCATGATTTTATATCCCAAGTCCCTTTTTACTAAGGGATGCTAAGACACCAACCCAAACCATAAATTTCCACTAGGAGGTACCTAGGCTGAAAAACTGTGAAAACAATTTAGGATTACCTTAGCTCCAACACCAATGAGGGAGATGTTCCACTTTAGGGAGATTATCTATGGATGGATTTTTTCCTTGCGTCCATTCAAGTCAATACAAATACCAAAAAACACCCCACCATCTCCCTTCAACTCACCTGCAAGTTAAGACAAATACCAAAAAACTCCCAGAGTCCCTGCTACTCTTACCCCATATCACCCCACCAAAAAGGAAGACGAGAGGAATTCCCAAAAGAGGCAGAACCCATTGCAATAGACTTGGAGCCACAAATGAAGATGAGACCTCTTGATTTCTCTCCACACATACACAAACACCCAGTCAAGACCTGGGGCCAAATGTCTAAGAAAAATGTTCACACTCTCATTCTTAGTCTAGTTATAGTTTCCCTCTTCTACTTGATCCATGATCACCCATTTCCTCTTCTCATTAAACACCTTGATGTTTCGACATGGCCTGGAATAAATTCCCATCATGTTAAATTATGAGAGTGTATTTTTGTTCTTCATTATCGACTTCCCTTTGTTATCCTTGTACCTCCAGCTTATCTTGGTTTCCAAACCCTTACTCAACACTGAGAGGGGGTGGAAGGTGGCATACTTCCCTCGACCTCATTCCCATGTAGAGCAATAGCTCCTCATAATATCCCAATGCTCACCATGTGTGAGGTCCAGGCCCCACTTGTCATCACCTCACCCCATCCAAATGAAAACAGATTGATGTTATCGTAGAGATTTAAAAACAAAAACAATTTAGTGTAAATATTTCACTCCATTAAAATTTATATTATTTAAGCATTAAAAGTTGTATTATTTCATTTTTTATATATTAAAATAATAAATAATAAATATGGGATGTCAAATTTTCAATCCTAAACATCTCATTACCCCTTCTCTTTCCATTCAAAATCTTCCATTCATCTCTTTGATACCACCATTGCACATGCAAGGAGGTGTATGAGAATATGATGGAGTGTCACAATGGAAAGAAGAAGCTTCATTTTCTTCTCTTCCCATGGTTGGTGTAGGGACACATAAATCCTTTTGTAGAGATATCAAAGTCTCTCACGATCCATGTCCATACTGTCTCGTTCCTCTCCATGCCATTTAATATTTCCAGAATCAAGTCATCCTTACAACTTCATGACTAGCCAAGACATGTTGATCTACTGGAACTGTAATTACCACCCACAGGAGGTCTGAATCTAGGGAAGGAATGCATGATACGCATCCTACCAAAATGCAAAATTGTAGCCAATTCCTAGGGCTAGTTTAGGGGTGATGAGGGGTTAGAGAGTTAGTTATTTGATGCCCTAATGGCTGTAGGTTGGTTTTTTAACATCAACAAGAATTAATGGTTGAAAGGGTACGCCTTAATGATGCAAGAGAGACAAAGGCTCAAGGAACAACTTCTAAAAGAGAGAACTTCAAAACTTGAAAATCTCACATTTACCAAGGCAACAATTTATTTCTCCAATGCAACAAATAATGACTAGTACATTTAATGATTGGGTTAATGGAGTCAAGAAAGAAAGATCTATATGTACTACCTCCTTGTGGGTCTAAATCCTCGTACTCCCCAAGGAAAGTATCCCTATCTAGGGTTTAGGATAAGAGGGTGTATGCACTTACACTTCTCTTAGAAACCCTTGTTAAATAAAAAATACTTAAGAATAAAATGATGGAGGCTATGGTGGGGGTTCATTCCCTTATACTTCCCATCTAGCTCTAGCAAAATGACCTTGAATTGAACAAAAATGATAATACAAAGGAAAATCCATACCAATTCAAGGAAAATGCTAAGATAAACCACCATAATAGAAAAATAATATCCTTCCAATGCTAGCACATCACTTCCATCAACCATTAACCAATAAAGTAGCCATACACAATTGCACAAGAGAGAAACTAGCCAAAGATAGTGAAAATTTTAGTCCAATTCTTCTCACAATGGGAGAGTTATGATTTAAAATGAGATCTTATGATCTCTGTTTATACAAAATGTCATTCACATAGTTTTTCCACATAATTTTAGGGTAAACCACAATATTAGGGGTCAAAAACCCTAATTTTTCCCCTCTACAAAATATTATTAAAAAATTCATTCTAATTTTTACTTTTTGCACAAATAAAAACCCTAAAAGTGATGTCACCCCTTTGGGAGGGACGTTTTGACACTTTTAGGTTAAATGTTGAGTTGTAGATGATAGGGTTGGGCCTCCAAAGGACATGTGCATCCAATTCAACCTTCTATTTCATTCTCCAAGGGATCCTTCCTTCCAAACATGCCATGTGTACTCATCACGACCTCAAACCTCTCAAGCATGATGTCAAACCCTTAAGGCGATGTTTTATTCCTCTAAAGAAAAAAATTTTGATTGTGAGGGCATGGTGAGGTTTTCCAATATGCCTTCTAGGCCTCCAAATTTATGTCTCTCTCATCCAACATGTGGGCCCTTGACATCCAACCTATGGGCTTCAAGCCCCATGGAAGCCCAAGCTAGGCTTTTCCCTCCAAAATTGTCCACCAACTAGGTCATGCAAATACAAATAAGCACTCTCTCCAAGGATCTCAAGTCATAATATCATGATGAGTAAATCAAATCAATAAATGAGCCACCTAAGCATGTGCATCAAATATTACCCAGTCAAACAAGTAAGTGCTCAAAGACATTATGCGACTTGTCAAGCTTGGATATGGGATTGTTGACGAGTTTTCCTATTAGGTAAATATTTCCCTAGATCAAGGAATGTTTCCCAAGTGATCCCTTTCTAAGTCATGTAAAGTGGATGAAGTGGTTTAGGACAAAGACTCAATGGGCATGAGGTTCATGACATACAAGGGGTTGTAGTGTCTCATTCATGGGTGCCTTTGTAGAGGGTGTGTGGCACCTTTGTTTGCAATGCATTTTTTCCAAGCCCATTGTTTTTCCATTCTTAGTTTATTTCATGTTTTAAAGGATGAGTTGAAGGCCAATGTCCTAGCATGGTGTCCGGATAATGACAGTGTCACTCATAAATAGCTTGTGGAAATGAGAAGGTTGGATCGTGATGAGACCCCCTTTCTCTCAAATGTGCAACTGAGAGCCACTACCCTAGCTTGATGGATAGATGATGGTAATTTCATACCACTATATACCCATGATCATGATAGGCCAGGTCGTAATGAGACCTCCTATCCTCCAACTAACCCCCTAATCATTCTATCATTTATTCTTGTGGGTGCCCCTTTCCTTACATAGAATCATTTCATTTCTTTCTTGGGGGATCCCTAGGAGAAGCATATCGAAGGTTTATATATAGTATTTTATATTTTTAACCAACAAAAATCCCTCCAGGCCTTCAGCCCCTTCTTCCCATAGAATGAGTGACAACTTGTTCTTAGGTCAATACACCCTAAAATCCCAAGAGATAAGGAAATGGGGGGTTTATGTTATGGAAAGTGGTAAGTATGGCTAGGAATGGTATGACGGATCTTCAAGGGAGTTCGTAGTAGAAAAAACATTTCTAAGGAAGACCACTTACTAGGTCGCACTATCAACCACCAAGGTGAAACAAGGCAAAAGGCATAATGTCCAAGAAAATGTCATGAAATCTAAAGTAGTCTAAGATACAACATACTCAAATGCCTCAAATATTGAAATTCTACTCACCATAATATCTGAATTTTACCTCATGGAGCAAGGTCTAGTGCCTCTCAGAAGCCAACTGGTGTGGTGGATGCCATAAAAAAATATTGACATCTGTGGTGGTGAAAAGGGTCTCCATTTGTACAAGTGGATATTGTTGGTCATGTAGTCTCTCGACACTCCATATCTACAACCTGAGGGCCTTGAGACACAATATCCTTAGTTATCCCACGAAATGGGGATAAAAAGGTGTAGGGGGTCTTCCATGCTATGCTACACCATTCACCTCTATTTTCCTATGTGTTGAAAGAAAAATCATTGTTAGCCATTACATCAACATTTTAAACATGCATTCTGGTAAAATAAAATCTTTATTAAATATTCAATTGGTCTTGGTGACTCATTCAATCCTAGAGTTTTATGCTCTAATACCACTGTGTAACACACCTGACCCCCTAATTCTCATAGGCTGGTGAGATGTTATATTTTCTTCTTTCCTTGTGTTCGATAATCAGTTCTACCTATCCTAGAGTTTGATTCATAAATACTTAATTGAATAATTCTCTTATCACAATAATCAATGTATTAAATATTACCCATTCAAGCCTAATTACCAATGAAATCCCTCCATGGAGTTCATTTGGATGACTATGGCCCTGAATGTACTCAATCGAATGACAATAAATATTTCTTTCCACCATATCAATGATCAATGATGATTCAGATTTCTTATTGGAGCACCCAATTTTAAGGGTTGATCCCCACTCCGATGACACACATAGACTCCAACATATCCAACAACTCTCAAAATTAGGACCCACGACAATCGAATACTAAGATTAAATATCACATGTCCACCGATCGACCATCCAATCTCTTCTCGAATCTCCTCTCCATCTGAGTGCATCCTCCTTGAGATCATGAAATACTATGAGAAGTTCACTCCAACTACACATGCTCCAATGGATCTGATGATCCTCAATCACCTCATCTGATGGTCAGGGCTTACTCAGGGTTCATAATTGTTTGTAAGTTAAGGTTAATATACCTTTATCCTCAAAGTTGTTCACATGATATCTGATGGTTGACATCCCACGGGGCATCCTTTTATATATCAACAGTCCTCAAACCATTCAGTTGTCACACTCACTTGGAAAACATTACTTAGGTATTCAAATGCTTTCCTCCCAATAAACTCATACATGACACCAATGGTCATGATTTCAACAATCAACCCTTCGATAGATCAACAATTCTCGTTGATATGGAGGATCCCTCTTCGGAGTCTTGTGCAACATTTCACTTAGGAATTCTAATAACCTCAATCTCCAAACAAGGGTTTGTATTATATTACTACATCCAATCAACGATTGTGATTCATTCCAAATCTAAGAACAAGTTTTCTTTTGATTAATAGTATGAATCCAGACTTAAAATCGTAGGGTTCTTTCAGATTGATCTTTTGAGGTTCTTCCAAATCTTCAAGAGATCTGAAAATCACTCTGAAACTAGCTAAGGTAATTTCACTTCAAAACTTGGTTGAAGATTTGAATATATTGAAAACTTTCCATTTCAAGGGTAGAAGGTTCCATAGGGATTATGGCTCCCTAACTACTTAGAAACTCTCCTTAGCTTCAGGGAGCTCCTGTCAACTCTGGGTGAATATTTTTTTCATATCTTCCAAGATTTCCACTCAAATACTTCTAGACTACATAGGATTTCACTCTGTGTTAACATTACTCACAAGGTTATTCATATTTACTAGGTTATTAGTGGAAAAAATTGTAATAACTATATTAATTTAACATCAATTAATTCCATAAACTGAAACAATAACTTCTACTTGATTTCAGAAACTCAGTAATTTCTTATAAATTTAGCACATATGCATATAAATTTATCAACGCATAATAATTTCATAATAGAATAAAATAATTTTACCTCTTCCTGATGCTAGTTTCTCCGTCGACCCGGTTGTCTAGCCCACTGCTTTGTTGTTGCCTTGCCCATCTTGAAGCCATGAACCAACTTTGCCCAAACCGTGTTTCCACCCTGCCAGCTAGGACAACTTCCTAGCTCCAGGATACCATACGGATTTCCTGGCCCCCATGCCCAAAACCCCCAGCAAACCGATGCCCCCTGTACTAATCCTTCCTAACTACAGAACTCAAACTCCCCTGTGCAAATCCAAGAGAATGCTCCCCCCAAAATCCAAGTAGAATGATAATCCCCTTCTTTCGTAAACCTCCTCCACTCATATCCCTCCTTCACCACCCTTTCTCCTCATTTATTTCCTTACCTACACATTTATTATCTTATCTGATTATTAATGCTTTATCCTATTATTAATGCTCCTTATCCGATTATTAATGCTCCTTATCCCCTCCATATACGTAATCCTTTAATTTAAACAATTAAATTTATCAACCCTTTTAAATTTAATACCCATGTCATTGAATGTAATAGGTAATTAATTAATCAAATTATAGCAATTAATTAATTAATAAATATTTGATTAATATCATTATACCAATCTTTGTTTAGTTAATAACATGTTAGAAAAATTAATTACCTAAAAAAAATTTACTTAATAATTCCTAAACATATATTCAACTAGGGTTGTTACATACACCCACCCTTCAGGAAACTTCATCTCGAAGTTAAGGTATCTTATGGTACAAAGGAAAAGAAACATGGTTCACACATTCATAACAATTAACTGTCATTATCAATAAGTAAGTTAAGAAAAATCATACATACTAGTGTATATGTACAGGAAATGCATGTGTAGATACTACATACAAGTCTCGTGCATGTACTAATAATCAAAACTATCATCCTTTAGTAATTTATGTACGCATCCAATCCAGTCAGCAAGACTAGTCTTTTATAAAAGACAACAAACCAATCAATTGTTTGAGAAATCCTTTAATTACTATTATCCAGTTCAACAATTTTATTTAGACAACTGTGGTTTAGTTACGTAATGATGAATATTCATATATACACATTTTTTTTTTTTTTTTTTGAAG
>JASDQU010306960.1:190121-216657 GCA_032191745.1 Picea mariana | reverse complement strand
ACTTGTTTTAGCCATTGATTAAGGAGAATATAGCCTAGTCGTTGCTACACTAATTCCCCTTTTTCTGAGTTAGCTTTTGAACATAAGTTGAAGAAAGAAGACGTCCTAGGCCTAATTAATTTTACACCTAGGGTTTTGACTTTTAGGGTTTGAAGGGCCTTGCTCTTGCAACACTCTTCACCCTTAGATTTATGTTTTTAAGCTAGTCGTTTTGCCAAGGATTTTTAAGGAAAGAGGGAGGAGCATGAGGCCTTGCTTAAGCAACACCGGAATGAGCCTCCTCCCCTTAGGGTTTTGACTCTAGGGCCCTGCCATTGCAGCACCATAGAGCCTAACTCTCCTGTCCTTAGATTTAGATTCTCCCGAGACTTAGCTTTCCTTCTTGACTCCATAATACCCCAAGGCACTAGTCTAACTCTCCAACGTTGAGCTTCTTGTGTCAAAACAACGCTTTCAAACTTCTTAAATTTGAAACCCTAACTAACCCTAACATCTAACTAACCCTAGATTAATGATGACATCATGCCTTGTTTGAACTCTAAGTTGATAGAAAACGTTGTGGCTAAGTCATCTAATAATAGACATTGATGTATTGATAAATTCCATTGGCCTATTTGCAAAACGTTGATCTCTTTGTCTATAAAACTAACCCTAAAGGAGGTTGACGTCACCTCTAGTAAGCTTGACGCAACACTCTTGTCATATATGAGCATTTTATGATATTTTATGCTAATTCAAAGATTGATTATATACATTGAATACTATATCATTTCCAGTGTCTATTGATAAGTAATATTATAAGCCATAGTCATTTTTTCAATCATTGACTTCGTCAATAATTATTGTTATTTATGCTCATGTGTATTAAATGTTGATAGTCATTAATCTATGAAGTGCTAACCACTACTTGCATGCATTAGTTTTATTGTTGCCTTGTCTCGTGAACAGGTGCCCTTTCTGTGGTTTATCTTCCTCTTGACTATCATCTTGGCGGTAATCTGTGAAAGGGAAAACTTACCTTGATTCTTTAACCCTTTTCCTTTCAAAACCCCAGATTGCCAGGGACATCTCCCTTGGGTTTAGCCACCCTAAATAGAAAGAGCCCCCCATCGAGGTGACAGTGGGTGGGGAAGCTCCTGTTACGCCAGTTTGATCCTTACCTTTTCAGCTACCTGACCTAGACTACAAACTAAGCGATAACAGTCCCATCCTTGGATTCATAGGTTGTAGGGATTCAATCTCATGAGGGATCTAGAAATCCAAAGAGATGTAAATGTATAAAAAGACACACGATTCCATCAGTGTGAACCTGGGTGGAAAAACAAAACTTGATGACATAAGGAGATGGGACCGAGCACTAGTAGGACATTTTCCTGGGAAGAGAATGAGTATGGAGGAATTGAAGAATTGTACCAAACAAAATTTCAAACCAGTGGTGGGGGCATATCTGTGCACCCTGATTCTAGTAAAAGGATGGTTGGTTTGAGTGTTAGGATGACCAAAGAAGCATAGAAAATATTTCACTAGCATTGGAATTGGATATCTCAACCTATGTTCTTGAAGAAATGGCATATTGAATTCGATGACCAGTAGGCTAGTGTGGACTTTCTCTCATCATGGGTTCATATCCCAGGGTTATCATTCATTTTGTGGTTTGAAGAGGTGTCGGAAAAAATTGGTAACACTTTAGGTATATTTTCCCAAGCATATTTATCATTATTAGAGTCTGGGTACTATGTTATGGCACGAATCTTGATAGGGTTGTAAGTGAGAAAAGTTCTGGAAAAAATGATGGATATCAGAAGGCGAGTTGACCTCTTTTGTATTAATTTGGACTATGAAGGGATCCCATGCATATGTGTACACTACCATTTTTATGGGCACTTTGCTACAGAATGAAATTACCAAAGTATGAGAAACAATTGGGCTCTAATGAAGCATTCAAGAGCCTCAGAGACCTTGGAACTAGAAATAGTCCAAATTATGAGAAGGAAAGAGGATGTACGGGTTCAAATGAATTTGGATGATCTTTAAACAAGGAATACAGTAGCAGAGTTTCAGAACTCAGACTCTAGATAGGTCAAATAACCTAACATGGACGTGGTCAACGACAATAATAAGAACAAGGAAAATTCGGGTAAGATTCATCAGTCTCACTCTATGGAAAAAAAAAATCTTCATTAAATTTTGTTTTTGGGACATGGGGAAATGAGGTAGGGTCCAAAGAACTAGAATCCTTGAGTGATTTTCTACCTAGCTTGTTCGGTAAAAAATTCCTAACCCATTGCCTCTCATACATATTCTTGGAATTGTAGAGTGTTTGGGTGATGGACAAGCACCAGAAGGTCCCCTTACAAACATTATCATGGAATGTACCCTATATGGAAAATATATACGAGACTCCAATCCCTTGGAACCGCTAATGTACAATTTAATACCTAGAAGAAAAGGAACTCTCGATTTTCTACGAAATTTGGTGGGGGGATTAGATCCTTTTGAAGAACAAGTACCCAAATCCAATCAAAGGAGAAGGAAATCATTCATGTCTATGGTTGAAAAACAAGCATCCTCAGAATTCAAGTGTGGGAAACAATTATCCTTAACTAGATCTCTTATATAAAATACCCCAATTGAGGGTTCCAAGTGATTTTTCTTACCTTCAATTGTAGAGGGATGGATAACCACTAAAACAAAAACAGTCATAAAGATATTAGTTGACAATATCAAACCTTATATTATTATGTTGAAAGAGACACTGACAGATGGGGAGATAATCACTCAGGAACTCTCTAAACTGCTAAGAAATTGGGACTTATGTTTTATAGATGCCACTGGGAGATCAAGTGGGAATGTTATCGGATTAAATAAATGCTCCTTCACCCTCACTAATTATTGGGACTTTACCAAAGGACTAGGGACCTCCTTTTTCTCTCTATATCTAGGTAAAGATATCACGGTGTTGAATATTTATATCCCTTGCATGGAAAAGTTGGATTACTGGGATAGATTTTTCAAAATGGATTGGTTGTGATAAGGGGTGAATTGAATTTCATCTTAGCATCATCGAAATTCTAGGGCCCAACTACTCAAATATACCCTCTCTCTAGTTATTTTATTAGAAAATTTGAAGAAACATGTATTTTGGATATTCAATCTTCAAAACTATCTCCCACATGGAGCAACAAAAGAGTTAGGGAAGTCATAATTGCTAAGAGGATTAACTTGGTTTTAATCTCTGAAATTGTATTAGATGAAGTCATCATGATCAAACAATGGGTCACCACTAGGGGGGACTCTGATCATAATCCTATGGTGTTAGAAGTGGCCCTTGCGACAGGAAAACCTACCAACCCCTTCAAACTAAATCTCGAGTGGATGAAGATGGAGGATTTTTTGGAAGAAATCAAAGTTGTTTGGAAACCTTGTAATGGTGATCTAAGAGACTATGCTCCAATTCATTTTCACTCAAATTTAAGAGGCCCAAAAAGGTGATTGAAAGTTGGGAAAGGAACAAAAATATGAAAGATGATAGGGTTCTTATAGAAGTAGAGGAAGCCTTGGAGGTACTCTGCAATAGTGAAGGCTTTGGGTATTTGAGTGAGGAATATAAAATGAAGTAAATTCACTAGAATATAAAAAGAGGCTCATTCTTTTGGAAAAATAAAAAGAATGGATATTTAAAGTTTTGGGTTGTTATTTATTTGCAGTGAAAGTCTAGTCGAGGTGGATCGACTAGAAGTGAAAGCCAAAGTTGAAGTGATCAACCAAGAAAAGTTGAAGTCGAAGTGATCGACAAAAATTCAAAGAGGTCAACTAAAAATAGGTCGATAGGAGGTTGTGTGGCAATCAACTGATGACCGAATGGATTTCAACTATTAGTCGACTGTAATCTGATTGGTACTCAGCTATAACAAAATCTCAAGATTCACAGGATTTGTAGCCAATGATTTACGTGGATCAGTAACCATTTTTGGGCACCTTTTCTTTAGGGTTTTTCTCGCTATAAAGAATATAAATAAGGTTTGATGTAATATTGTAAAAGCTAATTGCTAATTTCTAATCATTAGAATGTTATATCTTCCATCTTATCTTTAGGAAAGTTGTTGGTCATGTAGATGTAAGTCGAATTGGCTGCAAGGTTGTTCTTGTGTAAGCAAGAGGATATGATACCAATTGTGTCTTAGGTTTATACCAAGGATAGACATGTAACCTTTTATTCTAAATGAATAAGACAACAAGAGATCAATATGCTCAATGAATGTTAGTTTCCCATTTGGATTTCTAGGGTAAAATCTTTGTGTGTTGTGTGTTGTGTGTTTGCTTTGTCATTTATTTTCTAGCTTAAATCTGTCTTCCTCTCTTTTATTAGGTTTAGCATGGAATTTTATTTTCCTAACGTGTGGTATTAGATATTGGTTTGACAATATTGGATCTGATTTAAACCCATTGTGCACCAACAAATGGTTTCATTTTTTGGGACGAGGATCTGTAATTAAGGGAAATTTTGTGGAGGCCGAATAAGGAAGAGATCATAGAATTGCTAGAGAGGAAGCAAGGAGAATTTTCCAAAGAATAGAATACGAACCCACGGATCAGCGACGAACAATGGTTTCAAAGGTATGTGTTTACAGACCTTCATGAAATCTTCTTTGGTGAATTTCTGATAATTTTGACTAAATGGTTAGAAAGGGTAGTGTAGAATGTTGGGAGATATCGAGTTGAGGCTCCAAGAAACTGTACTCCTGAATTGATCAAACAATTGAATACAGTAAGTAATAAATCTTCTCGCACACTTGATTTTTAGTTGAATAGTATACTATGGGGTTACATTTCAAAGTTTGCAATAGATTGTACTCAGTCTTATAGTGTCGTAGAGAGGGAATTTTTCAAGGGTCCATGCGGAAGATTTTTTAGCGCACTATCTACCTAGAAAAAATGGTTGTTGTGTGACAAGAATGTCATGAAGATGGAATCATGTTGCTAGGAACCTTCGTGCACATAGGGGGAATGGGGGATGACCAAAGGATGGTATGAGAGTGGAAATGATGAAAAGGAATGGATGGCCTAAGGATGTCGAGAGAGGAAGACAGTGACTCAGACGAAGATATTGGAGTATTGCGCTATGGGAAAAGGTTTAGGTGTAGTAAGAAGGAGATTGTGGCTGAGAGAGAAGAGCAACGCAGAGTGTTTAAGAAAAGAGACCCTTGCGTAGTACTTCATATCACATCATACAGAGGAAGGAAAGGTAAATAAAAGGATCCTTAGTACATTCCAGCAAAAGAAGGAATCCCATCTCAGATTGGAATCTGTGTCGATCCCACAACCTCGTGTGCATCACCAATGTCTGAAGCGAAAATTGGAACTTTGTCATGAGCAATTTTAGTTAGTGGAGGAAGTTAGAATAGTGGAAGTAGCAGAGTGAACCAGAGTCAGTCAACATCAATGAAGATAAATACTATGCATAATACAATGGCAGAAATAGATAATACATTAAGGATGCTTGAATTCCAATGATCGAGGTTGGAAAACCCTGAGTAGCATATGTTTGTATGTGAACGATATGGAATGCGAAGAATGCTTAGGATGAGGTAGTGAATATTGTCCAGTTAGAAATAGTAGGACCATCAAGGACATGAAGTATCTAACTACTACACTTACAGAACAATCAAGGACATCGGCAGAAATTGGACAAGCTCTATTAAAGGAATTTCGGAAGTCTAAATCCTAGTCACAATATATCACAAAGCTTAAAGAAACTAAGCAAGTATAGACTGAGTGAGTTTGGGATTTAGATCATAGGTTTAAGGATGTGATGGGTAGGTTTTCATTCCAGATTCTCGACGAACAACATAGAGAATTTTTAACTTTGGATTTGTTGTCACAAATTCGTTGTCCTTTGACGTAATAGAAAGTTACTTCGTAGCTAGAAGCCTTAGAAATTGCGATGAAGTTAGAAGCATCCCTTATAGAAGAAATCAGTGTAGGTATGGTGCAAGTACAGGCATAAATAGCAACATTGAACATCTAGTTGCAATATATTACTAAGGGGAAATTAAAATGTGAACAAGTTTCGTGTATTACATGTAATACAAAAGGCCATCATAAGAATGAATGCCCAACATTTGTGCAGTGTATGGATACAAGAGCACAAAACCCCTTGGTTGGAGGAGTGGGGTATTATGAAATATGTAATACATGGGGAAATTATCTGACTACTTGTCCATTATTGCAGAAGTACCAGAGTATGCCCAGGAATATGTTCTGTAATTTTTGCAAATATGTAGGACACGATGAGAAGGATTGTCGCACATTTGACTTAATGAGGGAGCACACTGCAGACGCATACAGAATCCAGGAATAAAATGAAAAAGTAGAAGGATGGGTTCCACAGTATAATACTCCAAGAGGCTTTAATCAGGGTGGACGAGGAGGATTCAGCAGAGGTCGAGGATGAGGAGGGTTTGGTAGAGGAGGAAGAGGACTAGTCATTTGTTATAATTGCAATCAACCGGTACATTTGGAGAGAGACTTCCTGAATCTGTGCACAATGTGCAAGTACTGCAGATCATTGGACCATGTGATGGAAGTTGTCCTCAATTGATAGTGAAATGGCAGGAAAGAGGGAACCAGAACTAGAACATACAGGTGAATGAATCCAAGGAGCACCACGATCAACCAAAAATAGCATTTGTTACACACGAAGGAATGAGAACCAGAGTGGATGCGACAAAAAATAGAAAGGGGATCAAACAATGAATAAAAAAATCAACTGAGCCTACACCATCATTTAACCCACAGAAAGAGAAAGAGACATATCAAAAATCCAGAAAGGAAATACTAGGACTGGACTAGATAGCATCAAAGTCAAATGTTCGACTAGTATATGATATGCCATCAGTCTATGATCACACCTTTCCAGAAATGTTAGTCGAGAAGATAAAAACTTTGAAATAGTTTCTAAATAATTGCTTAGAGTTGATGAAGGATGAAATAGTGTTGAACGCACTACTCAGGATGAGCGATTAGTACACCGAAAAAAATAAACACGTACAACATAGAGAGCAATTAACCAAGTATTGCACAAGAAGAGGACAAACAAAGAATTCAAATTGAGTGCGCAAATAGGAGAGTATGACATGGATAATGTCATTTTGGACTTAGGATAGGATGTAAATGTTCTTCCTAGAAATACATTGGAAATTATGTGGAAACCGAAGTTAATTTGGTCACCCGTTCAGTTGAGGTTGGAAAAATAGTATAAGAAAGTCCTAATCAAGAGACTATTAGGAGTAACTGTTAACATAGATAGAGTGCATAGCGTAGCCAACTTCAAGTTCATTGAGATCATGGATAAAATATAGTCACATCCATCATTTCTTGGACTGTATTGGGCTTTGATAATAATATAATTATTAACTTGAAGAAGAGAGAAATTATTTTTGAAGAAGGAGGCATAAAGGTCATCACACCATTAGACCCCATAGAAGCAAGAAGGTATGTGGAACTTGTAAGAGAATAAATTGATAACTTGTATAATATGGCCATGTGAATGGATGATTACATCAGTCCTACTTCAAATGGTGTGCTTAGTTGGAGAATCATTAGCTCTTGTGCATTAGATTCAGAGGAAGGACTTGAACATTGGTAGCACAGGTTGCACAAAGTATCGACCAGAAGATGTGTCTGCATTACTCACTCTTTGTGATGGATTAGAACATAGGTATGTGATGCACCAAGGTTTGATGGATGAACAGATGTAATTTCCTTTGTAAAATAATTTGATTTGCAATACCTGAACAACAAAGATTGTTGGCACTAGATGTTGCACTAAAAGCAACCCCAACGAGATGGTGGGAAACACACAAGGAAGGAATAAGGAATTGGCAGCACTATAAAGGATGATGCAGATCAAATTTGGAACAAAATAAATTACACAAAAGTATATAGGGATGAGCAGTCTAACGGATCATCTTGCGCGGTGTATGACAACTTGGGGACAGGTACCAAAGTAGGAATGGGTGCACAGGATCATATATACACTTGAGACGGGTCCCAAAAATTGTTATCTAGAACTAGAAGTGCGTAGAGGGACAACAAATTGGGAAGAGCTCACCGGGAATTTCAAGGTAACATTTAGTTTTGAAGTTGATTCACCCTTAGTAGATGCATCTTTGCAAGTCATTAGAAGTAAAAATTTTATGGAAGAAGATCAGATAGAAACAGTACTTATGTGTAGCCTGCATAGAGAATTTGTGACGGTCCATGAAATACTATAATGTTACGATGTTACTAAAGAACATCAAGAGGAAGAAGATCCAATAAATGTGCAAGTACCAGAGACTAAAGGGGATCACACATTAGAAGGTCCAGAACTCGAATATGATGCATATGTGAAGCCATTAAGAGTGTGCAAAGTGAATATTGGAATGAAAGAGAAACCTAAGTTTGCAAATATTGGTGACTATTGGAACGATGAGACTGTTGAGAATATTTCAGACTTACTACGTGAGTATCAAGATCTCTTTCCAACAACCTTTTCAAAGATGAAGAGGATTTCTAGGGAACTAGGAGAAATGAAGATCTTATTAAAACCAAACACTAAGCTAGTAAGATAGAGACCTTACCGGTTGAATCTGAAGTACAAGGAAAAAGTGAAAGTAGTGCTTGACAAAATGATAGAATTTGGTATCCTTGATCCCATCGTAGAGTTCTAATGGATAATCCCAATGGTGGTTCAAGATAAGAAAATAGGGGGTATTAGAATTTGTGTAGACCTAAGGAAATTGAATGATGCCTATTTACATGACCCTTTTTTGACCCCCTTTATAGACGAAGTGTTTGAAACTGTAGGAGGACAGGAGGCCTACTTGTTCACTGATGTATTTTCAAGATATCATCAGATCAAGATTGTGCCAGAAGACATACATAAGACAACATTTTTCACAGAATGGGGAAGCCACTAGTGCACATTGATGTCGTTTGGATTAAATAATGCACTTGTTGTGTTTTTTAGAGTAATTGTTGCAACCTTTAAGGAATTTATTCTTAAGTTTCTTGAAGTGTACTTAGATTGTTGGATTATGTTTAGCTTATTGAAATATCATATAGAATCTCTGGGGTTGATGCTCGATACATGTAAACAATATCAGATAAATTTGAAGAAGTGTATTTTTTGTAAATTGTTTGGAATATTGTTAGGTCATGTGGTATGGAAGCAAGGTTTGTTGTTTGATCCTGCAAAAATAGTGGTGATTGTTTATTTACCACTACCTACATCATTAAGAAAAGTAAGAATAGTGTTGGTCATATAGGATATTATAGGAAATTGATTAAAGGTTATGCGCAAATTACAGCTCTGATGGAAAAGCTATTAAAGAAATAAGCTAAGTTTTAGTGGAATGAAGACTGTCGGAAGTGTATGGATGTATTGAAGCATAAGTTAGTAATTGAATCCATTTTGGTTTTCCTGGACTGGAAGAAATAGTTTCACATCCATGTGTATTCATCGTCGGTAGCACTCGACAGATTGTTAGTCCAACCAAGAGAGGGAGAGTTAGACCATCCAATTTCCTTTGCTAGCAGGAAGTTGTTGACTATTGAGAATAATTACACGACGCCAGAAAGGGAAGGCTTGGAAATGGTTTATTCCTTCCATAAGTTCAGAAAATACTTGTTGGGGTCCCATTTCAATATGTATATAGACCACTCTTCACTAAGATACCTAGTGAACAAGCCAGTGTTGGGGGGGAGAATCTGCATATGTTTATTGTTGTTCCTAAAATATCACTTTAAATTTATTGTGAAGCCAGGGAAACTAAATGTAGGACCAGACCATCTGTTACAAATATTGACAAGGAAATATGCAGGGAACCTAGACGATAGTTTACTAAATGCACATTTATTTTCAGTTCAAATGTCAGATGACTAATTTACAGAAATTGTCCAATTTTTTAGTAGAGGAATCACCCCACTCGACATGATGGTAGCCCAGAATAAGAAGTTAGTGGTTAAAGCACCGGATTATTGGTTGATCATAGGAAATCTATATAAGTTAGGCGCATATGGGATACTACGATGATGTGTATTAGAACATGAAAGAACAATGATCCTAATGGAGTTGCATGATGGAATTGTAGGAGGTCATTACGCTGGAAAGGAAATAGCTCAAAATATCTTGCATCCAGGGATATGGTGGCCCACCCTCCATAAGTATGCTAAGGAATATTGTCAGAGTTGCGATGTTTTTCAGAGAGTAGGAAGGTCGTCGCGAAGGGATGAGATTCCTTTGAATCTGCAAGTCACCTTGCATGAATTTGACAATTGGATAGTATATTTTATCAGACCAATTAATCCACCAGCAAGGAGATTAGGATCCAAGTACATAATTACCATGACATACTACTTGAAAAGATGGGTAGAGGAAGAACCAGTTACAGATTGCAGCATGGAGACAGTTGTGTGGCTCTTATTTGAGAACATAGTTACAAGGTTTGGGTGTCCTAAAGTACTTATGAGCAATCAAGTGACTCACTTTTTGAACAGGACAATTGTAGAATTGACAGAAGAGTTCTAGATTCAGCGTCGATAGAGCACTATGTATCATGCTCAAGCAAATGGAACTGTGGAGGCCTTCAATAAGATACTAGAGGATGCATTGACAAAGGTATGCAATGTAGGACGGGGTGACTAGGACTTAAGGATTCCTGCAGTACTATGGGCTTATAGAACTACAAGTGAGGAGTTGACAGGTCAGACGCCCTTTAGATTAGCGTATTGTCAGGAAGCAGTCATTCCCATGGAGTATCTTGTATCGAATCTGTGCATTGTTGTGATGAAAAACCTTATAGATTATGATGCAATAGAAAACCAAATACCACAATTACTACTATTAAATAAAGACCAATGTGTTGCACAGTTCCATCATCAAGTACAGAACGAACGTGCAAAATATTCGCATGACAGACACATAAAGCAGAAGAAGTTCCAGATATGATATTTAGTACTACTCTATGACAGTAAATTCTTAAAGCAACCTGGAAAGTTCAGGACACACTGGCTAGGGCCATACGTGATCAAATACTTGGTAGAAGCATGTGTTTTTTAGCTAGAATTGTTGGATGGACAAGTCATGGAAGGACTAGTTAACAGGAGTTGGATAAAAATGTACAAGGATGGTCATCCTTATGTGCACTAGGTGAATTGTGCAAGAAATGTACCATAGAACTTGTATCATAGTGTACTATATAAAGAAAAGGAAGAAAAAGCAAGAAAAAGAAATTAAAATAGGAAAAATCAAGAAAATGGTTTAGGGAAGAAGTATAAGCATGAAGAGTCCAAGAAGTTAAGATTAGCAGGTAAAAAGGAAAAGCAGGAAAATGTTGCAGAAGAGAAAGAAGAGGGTAGAAGAGTGCACAGATGAAGGAAGCAAGTTTGAGAAGAGAGACGATATCGCGTCGAGAGAAGAGATCGCATAGAGAGAAGAAATTGTGCAGCTAAGAGTTAAGAGCATTTAAGACAATCCATGGTAGGACATACAATAAAGAGATACCATGACAACGAAGTAGTGGCACTGCATAACCATAAATGTATATTGGCAAGAATATTTTGATAGGTTGGAGAATCTAACGGGTAATTTATCGAACATACAAAGTTAATGAATCATTGCGGCGGATAATGAATACAAAGCACTAGTGGGTTAGATGACAAGTTTAGGTGTGAAGGGAAGCTAAAAATTGGTGATGAGGTATAAAAGAAAGTGAAGGGTCTACATGGAAAGGTTATTGTCAGTTACAAGTGATAAGGAGTTGCATATCCAAGTTGCAGAGCCAAGTTGCAAAGTCAATTTGTAGAGCTTAGTTATACATAGAGAACAGTTGTAGAGGAAGATGGCACCACCCAAGTCAACAGTGGCTTCAACATCGGTACCAAAGAAACAACAAATTCAACCAACAACAACACATGTAGTTGAAGAGACACTAGAGGCATCCTCCTTAGTGTCAATATTCCAAGGGGATTACATACGACCAAGGAATTCGACCGCAAAAACAGTCAACTTACAGAAAGACGTGAAGTACCCACTTGTGGAGCCAAAGATTCCACAGGGAGTGATTGTGGAAGACGATATGCTAGGCCTAAAACCAATTTTGAAGTATTTCGACCATGAAATTATGGATGAGAATAAATTTCTAAAGTTAGTTCCAAGCAAGTATTTGAAGAAATACATTAGCTCCAAAACACGGATGATAGTGATAGAACCGCAGATTTGGGCTACAGGGTTGTAGAAAGTAGGCATTTTGAACCTATTCTACATACCACACTTTGGGATGAGCCCAGAGATTAATTCCTACGTAAAAATGTTGATGATTTTCATGCACGGGGGGATACTTGTGGTTTGACAGACCGGTCTCAATTGATACATACTTGATCATGTGCATTATTGGCCTACCGTCGCAAGGGGAGGACCCCTCATTGTTTTTCTCTGACAAGAAGAATGAAAATGATCTATCACAGAGCATGAAGGAGAAGTTTCATACATTTCCAGCATAGCATAGTTTAGATGTAACAAGTATATGCAACCCCATAGTGACGTTCATGATACAACCATTATCTTATAAATTGTTAAGAAAGCTTCAGAAAGACCAAGTCCCAGCAGCAGTAATAGCAGCAGCTAAAAGGTGCATCGAGGGCATCCAAATGAACTAGTCAATGTTCTTTCTCAATTAATTCTTGATTGATTGTGAATAGGTGTAGGATAAAGACATTGAGTTCCATTATGATTGGTTATTAATTCTAATTGCACTATCAACATGGAGGGACTCAAATGATATGTAGTTTTTGGGAGTCAAGGATAAGCCATTCCTAGCTGCGTGATATCAAAACTTACGGCATACTCCACACAAGGAACGACATATGGACAACAATGTTTCCTTTTATATTTATAAAAAGAACATTAGGGAAATAATTGATANCATCGTTCATACCACCACAGGTGGTCAACACGTATAAGGAAATTGTGTGCTTTAATTTAGGCCACCATCATATGTATGTGCAAGTGAATAAGGACCCGAATAAGCAATGGTTTCCCACACTGTTAAGCCCTAGACAAAACCCCATGTTATGTATAAAACCCCTAATCAATCCATATATATTTAATTATTACATTTCTAGTAGGTCGGATAGAACCCTTCATTGCACCCTTTCATCATAATTGTAACCCTTTATCTCCTATATATATCAAGAATACTTAGTATTAGGATCATCTTATCGCAACTCATATTGTTTTCTGAAGTGGATATATTGTTAAGGAGGGTTACCCCTCGAAGTGGATTGTAATTTATTGATTTCTTATCATTTTTAGGGTGTTGGATCATAACATTTGGTATCACATCTCATTGATCCTAGGGTTTTTCTTCTCCAAGCAAGTTTTCTTAGAATTTTCTCTATGAATATTTTTCTATGATGATTCAAATCGTGAAAATTGGATTTTATTTAGAGTACATATCAAGGTCACTGTGGTGAAAATTCTAGTGTCATTGTCATCACAATTTTGGAGATACACCCTATGGAAGATAGGGTATCTGACTAATCCTCTTATCTAGTGTCAAACAAGTGTTTCAGGTAAAATCATCATATCTTCTTCATAGAGGCTCCAAATTCTATGAGACTAGTTGCAATGGAAATATAACTTCTTGTAGTATTTATGGTAGAATTTTTAGAATCTTGTACCAAATATTGTGTGTGTGTGTGTCGCGTTGTACAAGTTTGCTCTCCTAGAAAGGAAAAAAATCATCAAGGTGTGGGGAAGTTACCATAACTTCCACTTGGCACATCCAATTTTGATCAGACCTATGGAATTGAAGAGAGGACATATCAGAGGACTAAATAACAAAATTGTATAATCGTAAGTGCTGAAATTTTAGAGATACACCAGAAGGAAGGTTATCCAGGAGGACAGACTTCAAATTAAGGTTTTAAAAGGTATGTAACTTACAATTGGCATAACTTTTTTTTTGCAAGATCTATTTCTAGTGATTAAAAATTTGTGATAAATACATAATAGAGTAGTAATATTAGCATTACTCCATATAGGTCCCAAAAAGGTGACAACACTTATTAAACCTCCAGAAGTCTCATCTATGACTCAATAAGAAAATGAGTACATACATAATAGTTTGTCTAAATTGGAGGAACAACTTATTGAATTGAGAGACATGTATAATAATTGGGTAAACTCACAAAGACAAATTCAAGAAATGGAAAAGAATATGGATGATATGAAAAGTAATATGGATGAAAATAAAGAAGAAATACAAATATCTATGAGTTCCATAATCCTTCAGGATCTAGATGATAGACTCCCTAAAGGAGATATGAAAATGTCAGGAACCAATGAAAATAAAGGTAGTATTCATATTGAACAACTTGTTGATAATAAGTAATTTTGAAGTGGATTTAACTCTAATATTGGAGATAATTATGGTGGGGGTGCTAAAAATTTGAATTAAAGAAGTTTGATGGTACAAAGGTCTTTACCTAGGTGAACCAAATAGAGCAATATTTTGAACTACATAATATTATGGATGATAGGAAAATATTCACATAGAAACCTTGAATTTTAAGATAAAACCATATCAATGGTATCAATGGATAGTGAAAAGACATCCCCCTTTATATTACTGCACTTGGGGTTTATTTACAAGAGACTCTAAAGCACGATATGGGAAAGTTTGGGAACATGACTACTTCAGTTAATTATAAGAATCAAGCACTTCGGTGATATTGAAGATTATAATTCAAAATTTCAGGTATTGGCCACAAGGGTGGATAACATAAGTGGCAAACACTTGTTGGAAGCTTACATGGGTGGATTAAGAGAAGACATTAAACATGATTTTTTTTAAGACAACCTACAAATATTGTGGAAGCTATTGAAAATGCTCATCATATTTTTTGATATCAATGGTATCAATGGATAGTGAAAAGGAAGCCCCCTTTATATCACTACACTTGGGGTTTATTTAAAAGAGAATTAAAAGCACGATATGGGAAAGTTTGGGAACAGGACTACTTCAATAAGTTGAAAAGAATCAAACACTTAGTGTTATAACCCTAAATTTCTCTACATATGCATACCTGGCCTTTGGCCCTCTTACTTGCATTTTTTGCCAAGCCATCACAAAGTTGTTCTTCTAAAAAAACCATTTTTGGAAGATGTATGCACCATGCACCAATACTTCTCACGTACATATGCTTGTTGCACCACTACAGCCTTCATGTGTACACATGATGCACCATTAAAGCCCGCGTATACTTGCAAAAGTTACAAAAAATAAAAAGTTGCAAGGAATTCATTGAGATTACGGGTTATTGGGTAGTTTCCCAACTAATCCACCGCCTATAGCTCATCACCCAACCGAATAACCATCCTTTTGTCATATAAAAGGAGGTGTTGGGGTCTCATTCCACATCTAGACATAAGAACAGTGAAAATCTGCCTGTTTCACATCCCCTCCTAGCCCAAGTTAATTTCATCTCTTTTGTGAGAATTGCCTCGGCATTCCCCAATTATCCCTTCTTCCTTCATCAAAACCCATTCATTTCCCAAGAGGAGATCAGAAGGTTGAGAGGAGAATCCATACAAACGTGCACTTGGAGCTTGGTGAAGAGGAGCCCAGACTAGGTTCATGGAGAAGTAGTCGACTTTGGTTGTAAAGGTATAATCATTGAGTTATTAATAAAAGAAGTACTTTTCCTGTCCCAAATCATGGTGTGTTGAATGTTTTTAATGGTTATGTTTTGACATTCTAACATCTAAACCTAATTTGTATATGAATAGCATGCTTGTAGATTTTTGTTTTTCTATCTTTGAATGCATTTCAGCCTTGGGAGGAGGCTTGCAGTCAACGAAGCTTTCAAGCGCGAGGGGATCATCACCGTACATGGAGTAGAGGTATAGTTACCCGATCCCTCTCATCTTTTCTTTTCTTGTATGAGTTTGGTATGTTTGGGGTAGTTAGAGAAGTAGTTGACTTTTAGATGATTAATTGATATGCCTACATTCTGAACCCTAGTGTAGTCATAGGTGGGATTTCCCGCTAGCAAAACTGACGACCATACTAGGGAAGCCTCTAGGGTTTTAGGGGATTTTGGGTGTTTGGTTGGTTTTTCTACCTTTCAAGTTTATGTTGAGTCTTCTGAGTCTTTTAAGGGATTATGGTCACCTTTCGGTGCCATACTAGTTCTCCCTTCTCTATCAGTCTATCTGTTCAATTTATTTTTTTAAGGAAATACAGAGGTGTACGCTCCCTACTTTGGGTCAACCCGCATACATACGTGCCCTGTCTAGTAAACAACTCGCATACATACGCAGGCTCCTGAAACAATAGTAGCGTACCTGGTTCAAGAAATTGTTTTTGAAAAAGAGGAAGCCAACCTCTTTCCTGATTGAGTTTTATACTTCTCTGGGTTTCTTGACAGAGTTCAGTGTCTCTGTTTTTACGGTCATAGCTTGGGTTAGATTTCAGTTTGCTTGTCTTTTTGAAGATTCTTTTGTTTACTTCTGAAAGGGTTTTAAGCGAGTCTTTGAATTTTTGATCGGCTTGTTTGGTGTCTTTAGTGATTCCCTGCAATCCATAGTGGGCCAAAGGTTTGTTTCAGTCTTGTCTTGTAGTTCTTTTTCCCCCTTTCATTTTCTTTGAAAAAAGAGAAAAAAAAAATCATTTCAAGTTTTTCCTGTATGAAGCATTTTCAAAAAAAAATATTTTTCATTCTTAGTTTGGTAAAGTAGTTGGAGTTAGTTATTTTACTTGAAAGAAAAAAGAGTTCATCTTTTAAGTTCTTTATTGATTTCTTGAAACTTAAGTAGCTCGTAGTCGAGCGAAATTTTGTTTTAGGTCTTCTTTTTAAAGATCATGAAAAAGTTGGTTACAAAAAGTTAGTTTTAAATCTTTACTTTTGACTAGAAGTAATTTTTGTTTCACAGTTTCGTCTTTTTATCCTCTCTTTGTCTCTCATAAACATCACTAGTTTCACTGCCATATTCTTTGCATTAAACAAGCTATTAAAATGAACGCTAAATCTAAAATTAACTAGAATTTTATGTTTGTAGGGTCAACCAACTAGCTTAGGGTTAGAGCCTTGAATTAAGTTGGAGAAGAAACTCTTCAAGGATTTTAAACAAACATCAGAGTCAGAGCTAGGGAGTGTTAAATTCCAATGATGTGAAAGTTATTTGGGACCCCCCTCTAACACAGGGGCTAAACATGAGGTCGTGTGAGGAAAGGAACCAGAGGTAACCCCTCCAAAGACAAACTAAACGTAGTGGGGAACGCATATTGAGGATCTGTCGTGGGATTACTATCGCTTGCATTTACCTACGGAGCTTCGTGGACCTTGAATCCATTCGATATCCTCTATTTTCTTTCGGACCACTTTCTTTCGATACCCTTGGTAGGTTTCAGACTTGTTATCCTGCTCATTGCAGTCCAACTGAGTGTCGATTGTACTCGCCTGGTGATTGTTTGCGAGATGGAAACTTAGTTTCCTTTATTCTTGGTACTTACACAACTGACTATCAGGGTATACCACAGTAACTAGGGTGGACATCGGGTCACACTTTGCAAAGTATACCCAGAGGGTTCTTTCGTGTTCAAGTTGCACTTGCACCGGTAAGTTTCTCTAGTGTTGATTGGCGTAAATTTTTTCCAACTAGATAGTGGTTTGCTTGATTTATCTTATAGGAATTTTTCTAGTGTGTACTTGGTTTTAAATGCTAGTTAAAGCCTTACTGTGTCATTGATTTTATAAAAAAGTGGAAGATCAAGAGCTACACCGGATGTGAAGGCTTCAAGGCCTATCGTTAGTCTCATTAGAGCCACCACTGCCACTGTTACGGTGAAGACTTGACCAACAAGGGTCATTCGAAGCGATCGGACCGCAAAAAACTGTGCCCGAGCCTGCTCCGAGAGGAGACTACTTGAATCCAGAGGAACCTACGGTTTCTGACCATGGAGCAGAATAGGATAACCAACCCTCTGATCACTAACTTGTCAGTTCCAATCTTGGTACAAGTTGTCCCTCCGAGGGTGACACCTTACGAGAGTCAGATAGTTTTACAAGCAGCTATGGAAGAAAATGTTGCTACTTCGTTAAGGAGTCCTCACACTCCCTCTTTGACTACTACTACAGGGGGTATCTTACCTCCTAACCCACCTTCGTATGTCTGGACCACAGTGGTATTGACCCCCTCTACCTCGAGCAGTGGTCTGATACCATCACCGATGGCGATCACTACTTAGTTTACGCAGAGTGCGACGGGACCTCCATTTTCATATGGGATGCCCATATTTCATTTGAAACTCATCCTTACCTACTCCACCCTATAGACCATGGGTCTGGGGGAAGGGATCTCAAACGCTCCCGTGCAAGGGTCTATTGGGGGTACTTCAGTCCTTTTCAATGATATCCCTTACGGTGGGAGTCATATACCTCCTTCGTTCCCCTCGCTCGGTGGTTCTTTCCAGCAACCCATCGGGTCAAATGCTAACTACAGCTTGTTTGGAGAAGGAATTTTAGGACCTTTGTCTTATACTATGCCAGTGGGATCCATGTTTTTCTCTTTGTTCAGCGTGTTTGGTAATAACGCTTTTTCTTCGGCTGTCGTCTCGGCCTAAGGCAACCCTGGTTTTGGACAACAGAATATTGTGCAGTGTATTATTCCTACATAGGGGGAAAGTACAAGAGTTTTCTCCTCATAAGGACTTTGGAATGCTTGGCAGGGATCAGTTCCCTCGCAACGGATGTCGGTCAGGGGAAACCCCTTCCATGGTCAATGGAACCTTGGGCAAGGCACAATACCTATGCTTGGTGGATCAGTTGGGGGCATCCCCTTTCAAAATATTTGGAACACAACATAGGGAGCAATCCCCACCCAACCCACGTCGTCCAATTACGGGAATCAATCGATGATATCCTAGAAAATGCAGTTTTTGTACGCTGGTCAAGGCCACGGTGTCTACCAGAACCCTGTCCAGCAACCCAACTTTTCCTGGAAACCTAGTGCCACTCAAACTCCAGGCCCCCTTTTTCCTGTACATAGTACCCAAGCAAAACTATTGTTTCTGGAACCACTACATCTGCCAGACTTGTCAAGGTTTCTTAAGGACCTGATTTTTCATGATCCGTGTTGTCCCCCCATGCCGACTAAGTTTCCCTCAGATATTCTGAAATTTGAACGAAAGCCTAGCAAAGACCTGGGTGATCACATGACAACTTTCCACCTATGGTGCTCATCAAAATCATTGTGAGATGAATCCGTACAATTGCACTCATTTCAATGTACTCTTATCGGGGGTGCCATGAAATGGTACATTGAGCTTAACCACTCAAGGTATTCTTACTTTAGCGACTTGGCGATGGTATTCCTAAACCATTTCCAAAGACCCATGAGATACGATGTCGGCACCGATTTGCTAGCCAACTTTGAGCAGAATAAGGCTAATCATATCTCAGATCACATCCGAGAATGGCAACGTAGGAAGGGCTTGATTAAGGTACAGGTCCCACTAGCTTTCTTGTTGGAGTGGTTCCTGAAGTCTTTGGTACTAGTTTTGTCCAAGGATGTTGCAACTTTGGGAGTGTTTTCAGAGGAGGAGGTGATAATGAGAGCGCAACATCTTGAATTTATTTACTCTCAGTATGGCTTACTCTATGAGATTTTTCTAGATGTGCTACGGTCCATCCTCACCAAGGCCAGACAAAATTCTAGACCACATGCCGATGGTATAGTTGGTTCAACACAAGGAAATTCCATTGATCTGTTGTCAAATCAATTGCAACAATTGTCGATACAATAGAAAACAACCAGCTAGACCTCTGGCTCGGTTGTTCCCCTTACCCAAATGTTGGACGTACATAGTGTGCAATCGACAAACCTGAAGGCCAACCAATAGCCTGAAGGAAATAAAAAACAATGAAACAAGAAGGGTAAAGGGGATAAGAAGCCTAATAAAAATGTTGGTGGGGCCAACACAAAGAAGAAAAAGTCAAAGTATTTGTGTAACCTTTGCATGGAAGACCACCTGACTCACCTGTTCCCTCAACTTGCGGAGGCCCAAAAGATATTGACGTAGCAATAGCCTGTTGTGTTGACGAACCCATTTACACATAAGTAAGCCTCAGCTTCTTCAAGCGCAGATGGGGGTAGTTAGGGACCCCCCGCGTCTACAAGTAATACCTCAGGTGTGAATGTTTATATGGTAAAAGGTAACACTCATATAGCGACTAGGACCCAAGATTAGGGAATGTCGGAATCTGTCAAGAAGGGTAAAGAAGCCACAAACCCACCAATTCCTCTCCATATCAAGAAGACGATTGGTGAAACAATGACATGCATCCCTAAAGGTGCATTCAAGAAAGATTCTCATAATCCGAACGCGAGGGCTACCCAGAACTACTTTGTGGTGGAGGATTTGGCACAAACCACTTGCAAAATGTCTTTTTTGGAGGTCCTCCAGAGTTTCCCTTCGCAGAAAAAGGATATGTTATATGCCTTGGTATCTACTGAGAATTGTAATCCGGGAGTAATCGTTCTCGATCCAACTGACTTGAAACCTTATCTCACTTACCACATTGAGTTTCAAATATTAGTGGCTCTGACCATGAAATATTTTACTTGAAATATCTTACGCACGATGGTGGATGAGGGTGCCTCGACTTGCGTGATCTTGTTGGTGTGTTGGAAGGCCATTGGCCAACCCGTTTTGTCTTCATCGACTACTTTTCTTACTGCTTTCGCGTCGTTCTTTGAGACCACATGGAATCATTCCTTCTTTCCTCGTGCAGTTAGGAGGGAAGACCATGTGTGTCAAATTTTAAGTGCTCGATGCACCTCTCAACTACAAACTTTTGTTAGGAAGGATTTGGACCTATTCAATGCATGCAGTGGTTGCCACAGTTTTTTGGGTCTTGTTGTTTCCACATGAGGGCCGAATCGTGACCATTGACCAGTTGTCCTTCTCTCGTCCTGACCCTTCATCGAGGGAATCCATGATACTGATGATTGATAACCCTCAGCCCAACACCATCAACACAGGGGTTGGTTTGTGTCCATAATTGATGGTTACTTTCGATTACCTGCCTCCTTCTAGCAATGTCAATTTTAGATCGGCTGCACCCGACGAGCCTAGGGATGAAATTTTTCAAATGTCATCATTTCGAACGACTTACTTTCATGATATGTGGCCTCTTCCTTCCCCATAGGCCTCGATGGAAGGGATAGGGAATTTTTGCATGGCCACACCTTTGTCCATGGCATAATTTGCATACAGTATTGTCTAACAAGCTTCTGTTGACCCCGATCTGAAGCCCGCATGGGAGTTAGATCCAATTCTCGAGCCTATTTGGGCTCAAGGTTCTCTTTCCACTACAGATTCTTTAGACCTGGTCTTTCCCTCAGATGAGGTGATTCTTGAGGTATTTACTAGTCCAGACATACCCTGGGATGATATTCATCATAGATATTATTTCCTCCCAGATTTAAGAAGAATAGAAACAGGTGAATTTGTGTTGACTATGACTGGAGATAGGTCTTGTCCTATTAATCCTCTAGCTACGCACGCAATTTACACTGAGGGTAATATGGCGAGTATCACTGACATGATCGCTATAGATATATTCAGAACCCTTGGCATCATGGAGAATGTTTTCATCGAAGCGGACTACTCCCCCAAAGACATTTGAATTTATACATAGTTATTTAAGGATTTATGCGATGTTTTTTCCTGGTATTATGAGGAGATGTCAGGCATCGATCCAAGAATCATCGAACATGAGATAATGACTTATCCTAACACCAAGTCAGTCCGACAAAATCTTTGTCCGGTGAATCCTTGGAAAGTGACAACAACTAAGGCTGAAGTAGAGAAATTACTTAAAGTCGGTTTTATCTACCCCATACAGTTGACGCAATGGGTGTCAAATCCCATTCCAGTTAACAAAAAATAGGGTATGATTTGTGTGTGCATGGAATTTTGTGACTTGAAGAAGGCCTATCCGAAAGGTAATTTTCCCACCCCATTAATCGATTAGATTTTCAATGAATGTGCAGGATGTGAGGTCTTTTCATTCATGGATGGTTTTTCAGGATATAACCAGATTCAGATCAAACCCGAAGACCAGCATAAAACATATTTTATTTGTCCTTGGGGCACATTTTCTTATCATAAGATGTTGTTTGGCCTGAAGAATGTTGGAGCCACTTTTCAGCGGGCCATGTCTTTTTCTATCCACGACCTTAGACATATAGTCAAGGATTATATTTATGATCTAGAATCACCCTCTCACAAGAGATCTGATCATACCACACACCTCCGACTAATATTCGAACGATGTCGCTACTATCGGATTCGCTTGAATCCTAACAAGTGCAGTTTCTGCATGACGTCGGTTCGTCTCTTAGGTTTCATAGTTTCGACAACATGGATCATGGTCGATCCTCTTAAGGTTGATAGGATAGTTCAGTTGCATCCCCCATGCATAATACCCCAGATTCAAATCTTACAGGGGAAAGCGAACTTTCTTCGGTGTTTCCTCACAAACTACGTCGATATCACTAAAGGGTTCATGTGTTTACTAAAAAAGGGAGTCCCTTTCTTTTGGGATGAAGTTGCTCAGTGCTCTTTTGAAGGTTGAAACGTGCCCTTATGTCTTCCCCTCTGCTCCAGCCTCCCGATTATAACAGATATTTCTTGTTGTACTTGGTCATTATAGAGTCAACCATCGGCATGGTCTTTGTTCAAGAGGATGATCTACTCGAGGAGCATGTTATTTATTACCTGAGTTGAGGCATGGTTGGGTCGTAACTCAACCATTCCCATGTTCATAAGTTTTCTTTGGCAGCAGTGCATGTTGCAGTGGTTTCGTCATTACATTCTGCTTCGCAAGACCACCATAATTGTCATTGTGAATCCCAATCAATGTGTTGACACAATGGGTCATTGGCGGAAAGATCAATAGATGGATTGTAATCCTCTAGGAATTTGAGTTGGATTTTTTTTCGCGAAATCCAAAAAGTCGTTGGCCTTTGCAGAACTTATTTCAGAACTTCCAGTCGAATCAAGTGATGTTACACTCGAAGAACCACCTATTAAAAGAGATCTTTTTTTTATCGCATCTTCGGACCCCTAGTATGGAGATATACTAGTCTATCTCCAGACTTTGAAGTGCTCTGCTTCTCCTTCCCACGACAAGTGTCGGTGAATTCTCCATCAGGCACAAAAATATCTCATACTCGATGACACTTTGTATCATCAAGGCATAGATTGCATTCTTCGTCAGTGCCTTATACACAAGGAAGCAGAACCTGTTCTTAATGACTTCCACACTGGAGCATGTGGTGGTCATTTGTCTGGGCTAGAAACATCCCAAAATATTCTACGAGCCGGTTACTTTTGGCTTATGTTAATCAAGGATTTCTTTGAGTCGGTCAAAAAGTGCCACCTATGTCAGATCTTCTCTCGAAAGATGAGGGCACATCCTGCTCCCATGTTTCTTGTCATTGTTGTTGGTCCATTCACTAAGTGGGGGATTGATTTTACTACATTTCACCCAGCTTCAGCCAGGGGGAATCATTATATCATCGTAGCGGTAGACTACTTCACTAAGTGGGTTGAGGCTATGCCAATGTTTAACAATGATAGAGAAAAATCAGCTCTTTTCATTTTTAACCAGATAGTAGAAGGGTTTGGCATCCTGAAAGAGATTGTCACTAACCATGGTAATCACTTCCAGAACAAAATGATGTCTGAGTTAACATCAAAGCTTGGGTTTAGGCAAGAACATTCATCACCCTACTACCCATAAGCGAATGATCAGGTTGAAGTTGTAAATAAGTCCCTCAAGACTATTCTTGTTAAGCCCTAAATAGTGGATCATTACCCCTTAATTGGGGCATATTATATTAGTAATTTTATTTTATTTATGTCGGATTTAGGCCATTAGTTGTAATTATACCTTCTAGTCTCCTATATATACCAAGGAGACATTTTCATTTTGAATCATCTTGTAATTGTACATTTATGTGGGCATAAGGAGGTTGCCCCCTAAAAGAGGCTTATTATCTGAATTTATCTCTTTTTCAAGGCATTGAGTAAGTATTCTAAGGTTTTTCTATGCTATATTGATATTTGGTTCATAACATATGGTATTAGAGCTCAAGGTCTTGGGGTTTCGCTGCTGCATCTGAGACACCTTGTAATTTTTCCTATAAATTGTTTTCTACAACGTTTCAGAAGGAACATCTTGGAGGATATTTAGTAGATGGATCAAGGTACGTTGGGTTAAAATTTAAGCTCCTGAGGCCTTATACTTTCGGAGATAAATCCTGTGTAATATAGGGTTCTGGAATCTTCCTAAATTGAGTCATTGCGGAATTTTCGCTATAAAAAAATTTATGTAATGTTTCAAACCCTAAAGTCTAGAGTATATTTAAAAAAAGTAGTAAGGTATCTGTGGTAAAAATTTCATCTTCTGGATCATCTAACATTTGTAGATACACCCTGTGGAAGATAGGGTATCTAACTAGTCCTATTGACTAGTCTCAAGAAGGTGTTCCAGGTAAAACAATCATAACTTCTTCCTAGAGTATCCAAATTGAGTGAGACTAGTTTCATTGGATAGTGTACAGTCTGTAGTATTTCTGGTATGAGTTTCAAAAAAATTTATCAATTATTTTTTGCGGGGCACACTATACAAGTGAGATCTTCTGAAAAGGAAAAAAATCAACAAGTTGTGGGGAAGCTACCGTAAATTCCACTTGGCACATCCAATTTTGATCAGACCTATGGCATTGTAGAGAAGAAATATCATAGAACTACAAAAAATAAAGTTTCATAAAAAGAAGGGCCAAAACGTTGGAGATACATTAGAACAAATATTGTCTAGCAGAACCACCTCAAAATCAAGTTTCAAAAGTGATACTTGGCCAACATGCCACCCAAAAAGGGAAATTCTACACCAAATAAGCCTCCAGACAATCCTACTTGGACTCTTGATGAAGGTGAAGAAATGCGTAGGGACATAAATGATTTACAAAAGAAGATAGTAACAAAAGATGAAATACAAGAGATGGAAGCTAAGTTGGAGGCAAAGATGGATGGTTTCATGGAAGGATTGAAAATTTTCGTAATAGAGAGGACACCTGAAAGTGCAAATGTATCCCATGAAATTCATGATGAGGACAAAAGGAAGGTGAATCAAGAATGGAGAAACTCTAACTTTAGGTTGAAGAACAACCACGCTCCTAAGATCGATATGAGGAAGTTTGATGGCAAGGACCCTATCACATGGATATTTTACATGGAGCAATTCTTTGATCTACATAATGTGACACATACACAAACGGTATGAATTACTTCTTTATATTTAGAACCCAATCACTTTGTATGGTATAGATGGTTGTGTTCTCGCAAATCACTCGTCACTTGGACAATTTTCATGGAAGAAATGATAGCAAACTATGAGGATACAAGGAGAAATACCTTCTTTAGCCAATTGATAAATCTCAAGCAAAAGGGTTTAGTTACAGAGCACATTGAGAACTTTCAAAGATTGAATATAAAGGTAACATATGTTCTAGATGAGCACTTGATTGATGTATTCATAGGAAATTTAAGAGATAACATTCAACATGAGGTTCGCCTTTGGGAACCCACATCATTGGAGAATGCATTTAGGGTGGCAAGAAATGTTGAAAGTAAAAATATGGCTATGGCTACTAGAAGGACCAATCCTAACATATATAGAGAGAATAATTCTCCTTCTTCTAAAACACCTCAACAATTGGAGGAAAGAAAAGCAAAGGGTTTATGCTTTAATTGTGACAGCAAGTACAATAAGGGACATAAGTGTGGTGAAAAGAAATCATTCTACATAGATTATGAAGAGGAAAAAGAACAAGAACCATCTCAAGATGAAAATGTAGAATCAATTTCATCTGATGAATTGACTCCCATGATATCATGTAATGAATTGGCTGGAATTAGCACTCCTCAAACCCTCAATATCAAAGGATATATCAAAAATAAAAAGGTAATAGTCCTAATTGATTCTGGTAGTACTCATAATTTCATTCACTATAAATTAGCCAAAGATCTCAATTGCTTTGTATATCCAGCACCAAAGTTTCAAGTAATGATTGCAGATGGAGGAACCATCAATTCTCAAGAAAATGAAATAAGATCAATCTTACTATGGGGGAATATGTAATGAATATTCCAATGATTTATATACCCATGGGTGGTGCCGATATTGTACTAGGAATCCAATGGTTACCATCATTAGGAACAGTGGATTTTAATTTTCAAGAACTTTTCATCAAATTTTCATTGGAAGGAAAAGAAATTGAGTTAAGAGGTATCACAAGGAAACCTGGTAAGGTGATAAGCTCTAATGGCATGACAAAATTATTAAAAAAGGGGCATCAAGGTGTTATTGCACAACTATGCTCACTAGATTTTCAAACATATAAGCCATCTATTCC
>JASDQU010306960.1:177098-190021 GCA_032191745.1 Picea mariana | reverse complement strand
GCTAGCTTGCATGGAATCTCTGGAGATAGCTCCAACGAAGGGATCTCTTCCCTCTTCTTGACAAACTTGGACGGGAGAGAAGACTTGGGTTTCGATCCTGTCGAACGGATTAACGCTTTGAATGCTTCCATAGGATCTTCTTCCAACTCGGCATCCAGATTTGGGGCCATCGTAGCAAGCCATCGGCCACCAAATCGCAGAGGCGCCGAACACCAGCAAACAACGAAGAGGTCGTTGCTCCAAAACGGCGCCGTCCACCATCTAAAAATGCAGAGGCTCTTGGCTCCAAAACGCGTGCAGGACCGCAGAGGGGATGCTCACTCTGATCCGCAGATGTATGACCGGTTGCTACAGCCGTATCCGCGCCCTTGCAGTCGAAGGATCAGACCATAGACGGCTAGGGTTTGGGCCCTAGCCGTCGTGGCTTCCCGAATCGCTTCATCGCTTCTACAAATTTCATAGCATTGTTACAAACTATGATTTCTATACTATATTGATATTTGGTTCTTAACAATTATTCAGTGAACGATCAATTCTGCCAAGTCAAATTGGCATTTGATGTTGTACTCAGCATTATGGGCCTACCGAACGTCTGTAAATATTGCCACCATTTTCTCACCTTTTCAACTCATATACGGGTTGGAAGCAGTCTTGTCTGTTGAGTTCCATATCTCTTCTTTAAATTTGGCAGTAGAGTTACTACTAGACACTTCATCGCTTGAGGAATGCCTATTATATATCGAGTTGTTCGATGAGCAATGTCGTGATGCATCCTTGGCCAAATAGGCTCACAAGAAATGAGTCAAGTGTCAATATGATTGGTTTGTTCGTCCTCGTATTTTCTCCGAAGGTGATCTTGTCCTGGTCTATGACCAAGACAAGGATCCCCTGGGGGCAGCAAGTTCAAACCCATGTAGTTTTGACCTTTCATCGTGAAATAGGTCTTAAACAAGGGCACTTATCATCTAGTTGACTTTGAGGGAAATTCCTTGGCGGAGCCTAGAAATGGGCTCTACCTCAAGAAGCATTAATCTTAGTTCGGTCGCCTGGGTGACTTCTTGTACATATGTATAGTTCTTATAGAGTTTTTTGTATTTTTATTTTATGAACGTGTCTTTATTGATGTCATCTTTTTCACTATGTCAGATGTCAAGTGAATCGGAGGTGTTCTTTGGGTTCGCGGATGGCGCTATCCAACATACTTGGAGGCTTACTTCCGCAACTTGGGTGATTTTCACACTTGAAGGCCAATTGCTATATTCCAGAGGCATTTGTCTAGGTGACACCACAAACAATTTCACTGAGTACAACGTAGTGATAGAGTTTCTTCGTGACGCTTTGTCGCATGGAATTTCTCACCTCCGAGTCTACTTAGATGCTTAGTTGGTTGTGTCCCAGTTAAATGGAGTTTACCGCGTTTATGATCCTACTTTACACCGACGTTTCCTTAGGGTACATCTCTTAGAATGTTACTTTTATTACATTATGTATATCCATGTTCCTAAGAGATTAAATCAAATGGCAGATACTCTAGCTAATCAAGTATTAGATTGGCATGTTGCACACACATACACATGTACATACATTTGTAAAACAAATGATCCATAAGACATAAAGATGTGTGTGTGTGTGTGTGTGTGTGTGTCAAAAAGTTTCAGAGTACATAGGTGGGCGCGACCGCCTCAAAAATAAGATCTGGTATACATCACGGGGCTTAAGCCCTCAAAAATATACAAAAATTTCCTTCAGAACATAATAAGTCTAGCCTATCTAATATCAGGGCCTATTGGCCCTGCTGTAGTGAACGATGGTGTTATCCAAACACCATAAAAGTTGGACCCAAGTCTATGGCACCCCAACTACATGAGGTTGCATGGAAGGTGGGAGATCCTCGATCTCAGCCATAGGTATTGTGCGAGTGAGCGTTGTGAGGTTCCGCTCCACCTGTCTCAAAAATCTCTCACTCTCTCCAGTTGGAGGTCCCTCTACAGCTGTTGGTCCACTGGTTGTTGTTGGTCTCGCCTCTGGTCGAGGACGTTGTCGAGTCCTTGTGAAGTCTATCGGGCACAATGGTCCCACATATGTACATAACAGATACAAAGATGTGAGTACTCTGATGCATATAAAAATGATATATATAAAAGAAATTAAATATTAAATATCTTTAAAATTATGTACTTAGCTCTCCTCTCTCCTCTCCGAGAGGTACGGGCATATTCGGATCTCTGAAGAAGTTGATTACAGCATAGGGGTAGTCCTATATGGTTGGAATATATCATTCCCACCAGTCAAAGAATTTGTCGTCGAAAGCCTCTATGGTCCATCCTCCCCCCTGAGGCAGCAATGCTACCCATCTGCATATCGCTGGGAAGGATGCCACATGCCCCCATACAGTCTCTCTAGGACTCAGACTGGGCACCCTCGAAGAGGAACGAGCATAGGATGGTGCCAAACTCAAATTTCTCGACAATATGTCAACTACCTCTTCATGCAAGTGAGCATGGTCATGCTCCAATCATAAATATGTGCTTCCATGCATTGAATTTCACAATGCATGTGCGCCCGAGAATCCTAGTGTAGGTCCGTGGATCCAGTGATCCGCCCAATAAGCAATCGGATCACCTACAATGACAAGTTGGTGATCTTGTTTATGGGCACTTGAGAAACCAATTTCTCAGTGCAGGCCTCGCAATGCATCCTGATGTAGTCTGCAATGTTGAAAGGCCCAGGGGAAAAGTTCCCAGATCGACTGGTTCCCCTCTCCTTGAGAGGCTAGTCAAGAAGTATATGTCCTCAGTCCCTGGAGTCAACGACTGCCCCTCTATCATAAAATACTTTGTGTTTGGATGTCAGTAATCCACCAAGGTGTTCAGTAACCTGGGTTGTGTGCTCATAAATGGACACCAGAAGAACTTCCACAGCCCACATTTTTTCAATGCGGCAATGGCAGTAGGGTCCTCATCGACCAAGATATCAATATCCTTGTGTTCCCTCTCCCTCTAGTGGACATACATCATGTTCCATGATAGTTCAAAGGGGAGTTAACTCTTGCATTTTTATTTTTTCCATGCTTTTGATAGTGTACATGGGTTGTTTTGGTCACAGTCACATATGTACGTGAGCAGACTATTTTCTGCCCGCGTACAGGTAGGGTCGCCCTTTTTTAGGAGACTGTGTTCCCCAAAAAACAGAAAATAATGCACAAAATAAGAATGGAAATGTAGGAGGGATGATTTTTTACTTACTTGGTACAAGCAGAAGTTCGTTTCATCCTATGAATCTCCCGAAATCAACTTCTTTAGCAAAGGGGTCTTTTTTTACCTTATGGTTAATTTTCAAATTGCAATGGTGAAAATGAGCTATCAGCTTCTATTTATAGACATTTTTGGCCCTTTTCTGCCACTTTTTTGACCCCCTTTGTCATTTTTTGTCTTGGAAATCATTTAATTTTGTTCTTGAGTTTCTCATTGGATGTTACAATGCACTTTGCATTTTGGTTTGGTAACTTTTTGGGAGATGGGTCACTTTTAAAGGTCCTTTGGTAAAAGTCATTTTTTCAAACTTTTTGCATATAAGTTAGGATTCCATCTCCCCTTTCTGTATCTTTTTGTCTTTTCCACTTTTCCATATGATCGATCGCACTGACGTGCGACACGAAACCATCATTGTTTCTTTAGAAGTGTCATGATTAGGTGGTAGAGCATACCTTTACATGGATGCCCTAGATAGATCCTTGTTGCATTTCGGCATCCATGATGTCTATAATGAATTTAGGCTCGAGAGTCCTTGTTAGTCCTGTCATTATTATGAGATTGAGCCTCATTTGTCTTATGCACCAGCACTCTTGGCCTCACTCTCGGGACTCCCAAAATGAGCACGCTTTGTTGTCTTTCAAGCTCACTTTGAAATTAGAAAGCAACATCCAACGAGACTACATTTATGTTTTTCAATCTTGTCTGGATTGACTGGGAAAAGTAACCTCCTGGAATCTTCTTTAAGCCCTTTTCAGACTCTCTAAACATGAAAATATTGTCGAGCGATCTTGTTGTCCTTCACAATCGCCAAACTCAAATTTGAAAGCATGTTTGTCCGACGGTAGTTTACCCCTTTTTCGGTTTGGATGGTCAATTTTACGAACAAAGGTATACTCTAGGAACTTTGGTTCACTGGAAGAGTATTCTCAGGTATAATTTTAACCCTTTTTCGGGCCTGAGGGACTAAATTTACGAAAAAAGAACCCCCACAGAATCCATAGTTAAGCTCTTTTCAGACTCCCTAAAATTGAAAAAATCGTCGAGTGACCTTGTTCCTTCACACTCATTAAATTGGTCCAGAAGAACATCTACTGGCATGATTTTACCCCTTTTTTCGGCCTGTAGATTATGGAGGAAAAAGGTACACCTCGGGAGATTCGTCTCACCAGGAGAGTTCTCCTCAATAAATTTTATACTTTTTCGGGCTAAGGAGACTAAATCCAGAAAAAGGTTGTGAGTCCATAGTTAAGTTCTTTTCAGACTCCTTAAAATTGAAAAGATTGTTGAGTGATCTTTTCTTTGTCACACTCGTTAAAATGGTTTTTAATAGACATATTTTCAGTGCTAGTTTACCCCTTTTTCAAGCCGACTAGACTATCTCTGAAAAAGTTACCCCTTGGACTCTTTTATTATGTTTTTTCAGACTCTCTAAACGTGAAAAAAATACCGAGCTTCCCTTCTCTGGGCTCATTAAAATTACATTGAAGTGGGTTTCATTATGTCTTTCTAATCGCATTTGCATATTTGCGTCTTTGGCCTAATGTTAGCTCCATGTTGCTCTCAACTGAACCTTTGAAGCATGCCTTATACGCAATCCTTGTAGCACTTTGTCTCTGCGACCTGGCACCTTGACCCATGGAGGAATTTTCCCCAAGTGTCCTTTTCCTACAAATGTCCCCTTGCTCTAAGCATTAGTGTGTTCCTTGCACCTGGAACTAGTATGCTTTCTTGTGACACTCGTTCCTCCTTTGTAGTGTAGCACTCTTTTATTCTTTTTCAAATCTCTTTAAAAAATTGAAAAAGACAAAAAAATCAAAAAACTCAAAAAGAGGGAACGGGAAATATATATTCTTTTTTGGCAGCACAATGAGTCTCCCTTGGACAAAGCACATTTTTTTGTTTGTACGTCAAGCATTGGGATCTAATATGACCTTAGAAATTTGTTCTCACTACATAGAGTTGTGTCCTCCTTCATTTGGTTACTCTTCCAAACACATGGAGAGTTTGTGTTGCCTCCTGCATTGTGAACTTATGTCAATGTCATGCTACCTGAATCTAATCATCTTTCGTGCTTTTTTTCCAAGGGAATTTTCACCCAACCTGAGTCGGCCTTTCTACAGTTTGTCTCTTGACCTCATGACCCAGCCATCCTAATAGTCCAATCAAGTCCTTGCTCAAAATCAATGAAGTTCTTTTCCTAATCATAGAGATCCTCTTGTATTTTCCCAAGGATTTGTCGAAGACCTCTGGGTAGTGAAGTCACACACTCAAATTGTACTCCTACTAGATTTTTGAATATCTTGAAGTTGTTGCTCGAGCTATGAAGACCTCATCTCCAGCCATCAGGCGGTATTGGCTTCTTGAAGATGGATACTATACTTGTATATTTTTTATTTTGAGATGTATATCCATTGTGTATTGCTCGCAGATACACTTTATATAGTTATATGGCATGGATATGTAGTGTATTTGATTGGAAGCCATGATTTATTTCATCCCGGGCATGGGTATGCCCACCTCAAAGAGACAATTGTTATTTTTGCAGATGGCACCTCCCAAACTCTAGTCCCAGGCTCACTCGTTTCGTACATTGGCAAATATTTTGTAATGCATTTCGGCCATCAGATGCTCTTCTGAAATCACACATTAGAGGACATCTGTTATAACCCTAAATTTCTCTACATATGCATACTTGGACTTTGGCCCTCTTACTTGCATTTTTTTCCAAGCCATCACTAAGTTGCTCTTCTAAAAAACCCATTTTTTGAAGATGTATGGGCCCTGCACCAATACTTCCCATGTACATATGCTTGTTGCACCACTACAACCCACATATGTATGCATGCTGCACCATTACAGCTCGCGTATACTTGCAAAAGTTGCAAGGAATTCGTTGAGATTATAGTCTATTAGGCAGTTTCCCAACTAATCCACCACCTATAGCCCATCACCCAACCGAATAACCATCCTTTTGTCATATAAAAGGAGGTGTTGGGGTCTCATTCCACATCTAGACATAAGAACAGTGAAACTTGCACGTTTCACATCCCCTCCTTTCCCAAGTTAATTGCAACCCTTTTGTGAGAATTGCCTCAACATTCCCCAATTAGCCCTTCTTCCTCCATCAGAACCCATTCACTTCCCAAGAGGAGATCTGAAGGTTGAAAGGAGAAGCCATACAAAGGTTCACTTGGAGCTTGGTGAAGAGGATTCCGGACCAGGTTCATGGAGCAGTAGCCGGATTTGGTTGTAAAGGTATAATCATTGAGTTATTAATAAAAGAAGTACTTTTCTTGTCCCAAATCATGGTGTATTGAATGATTTTAATGGTTATGTTTTAAAATTCTAACATCTAATCCTAATTTGTATACGAATAGCATGATTGTAGATTTTTGTTTGTCTATCTTTGAATGCAGGTCAGCCTTGGGAGGAGGCTTGCAGTTAGTGAATCTTTCAAGTGTGAGGGGATCATCATCAGACGCAGAGTAGAGGTATAGTTACTCAATCCCTCTCATCTTTGCTTTTCTTGTATGAGTTTGGTATGTTTGGGGTAGTTAGAGAAGTAGTTGGCTTTTAGATGGTTAATTGATCTGCCTACATTATGAAACCTAGTGTAGTCATAGGGGAGTTTTCCTGCTAGCACTTAGGTGATATTGAAAATTATAATTCAAAATTCCAGGTATTGGCCACAAGGGTGGATAACATAAGTGACGAACACTTGTTGGTGTTGATATTATGGTAGTTGCGGAAGGTATTAACCTCTATGTGTAACCTTTGATGAGACTAGAATATTATGGGAATCAAGATAAACCCTAAATAGATATGTGAGAACCCTAGAAGGCATGTCGGCTCAATAGAATATATAATATTAAGGTATTATACTCTGAGAAGACAAGTCGACTCCACAGGAAAAAGATAAACATAAAAATAATTACCAGAAATTCAGGTCGGCACAACCAGAAAAGTCATTGGCCAGATTAGTATAAATAGAGAACGTCTTGGCTCATTTGTTCACTGTCTCTCACTAAGAAAACTAGAAACAGTGCACAAGTTTGGAAAAGGAGTGCAGTTGTAGCTACTACAACTGGGATTTTTGGTCTTTGGTTATGGTTTGGAATTTTTTCCTTGGTTATGGTTTGGAATTTTTGCCTTGGTTATGGTTTGAATTATTTGTTTGGTATGTTGGTTTTGGAGAGAAGTATGCTACTTTTGTTGGTTATTGGTTCTAGGGTTTGCTTCCGAAATTATTCAGTTTGTCAAGGTTAAAGGTGCTCGGGGGTCGTTGTGTGCCTATGGTTGGGTGACAATATTGTTATATTGTCTATGGAAAAATGAGAACATCTCTTTTATTATAAAAGGTTATGGGCCCACAATATCTTCATACAGTCTAACCACTGAAAGATAGATTAGGAATTTATTTGTTAAAGCTCGTTGTGGCACCAGTTACAGCTATAGCTAGGTTTTCTAATTATGCAACTGTAGCAAACCCTAACCCTTATGTTCAGGCACTTCTGGTGAAGCATTTGACCTAATTATTTGACATCCTAGTGTGCCCTAGCCTAGCGCACCTCTTCGTACCCTCAGGTAGCAAAAATGTCAAGTTTTAATTTTTGGTCAAAGTAAAAGTCAAAGGTTGACTTATGTTCAAATTGATTTTGTGATCAAAGTTGAAACTTTAGAGTTCTATCATGTTATAATCATTGAATCTTCTGAATGAGTTTATAATCTCTTCTTTTCAAGATGGTATCAAGTTTCATATTGGAAGACAAGTTGGACGATTCTACAAGGTTTCAAAGGTATGCACTTGTATATGCTATCTAAGTTATATCATCTAGAAAAACATGAGTGTGTTTGAAGGGAAAGTACTAGACATCTTGTCCAAGCTATAATGTTAGATTCAATGCATTCATAAGAACAAGTGCACCTTCCATAGAAATTGAGGCTTCAAGTTCCAAGTTTGATTAAATTTTTAAGCTTCAAATTTGTGTATATCAAGGGTGATAGTTGCTACAGTACAATTTGAGAAAGCAGTCTTTGAAAGGTTCTATTATTGCTAGTCATAATGAATATTATTGATATATATGCTTATTATATGTGTTCGCAAGATGAACTAGCATCTCCTCTATATAGATATTTTTTGTTTTCTCTTGCTGTTCTTGTTTCGGGCAGGTACCCTTATGAAATATGTTTGATGAATAATCCTTGCAAAAACTGTCATAGAAGAAGTTTATAAGGATGACACAACTTCCATATGGGAAGCAATCAAAATAGATAGAAACAAACTTAAAGAGACTTCAAGGAGTCAGACTCGAAGGAAGTCAAAAATCAAAAGGAAACCAGAATAGTGTTATGACACTTTGTAGAAAGAAAAGAGAGATGCAATAGACTGAAGCATGGAATCTCTCAGATGGAGGGAGATGATCATAGAATCCCAAAAGAAGAGCATGCATATTTCTCATTCAGGAATGAAGTTGGGATTAGGAGGGAGCTAAACCCCAACGATATGATCCATTGAATATTTTGTGAATACCATGAAGTATGTATCCATCTTCTTCATTAGAAGTAGTAGCCACGATAAGCAGCATGTGTTCATCTTGACTCTAGAAGAAGTCTTCTTTGAAAAGAAGCCTTGAATATCCTTGGTTGTCCATCTACATTTATGTTCATATGGTGGAAGGAAAAATTTGGAGCCTTCAGAAAAGAAGGGCATGTAATCTATAGAAGATTCCATGGACTCCAACATTGAAGAGTAACATGAGGAATAACATGAATATTCCAAGAAAGAAAGAAAACTCAAAATGACCAATTGAACCAGTTTGAACCCACTAGAAGCAGTCAAGCAGAAGGAATGGAACGAAGTTGTGATGAAGAACAATATATGTGAGAAATTGTGAAAAAAGACTTAATCAATGAGAGATACAAGGCGATACTCAAGGCTAGAGGGATATCCTAGAAGGAGGGAGAAGGTAATGATGACATCTTGTTCCAGTAACCAAACATACCTCTACCTGAGCCATTATATATCCTGCAGTATCCATGGGTCAGAGTTTACATCAGATGGATGTAAACATTTTTCTTCTCAATAGAGTAATTGAAGGGGAAGCATATAGAACAACCTCAAGTTTTTGAGGTATACCAAAAAGAGACCCATGTATGAAGACAGAAGAAGACCTTGTATGGATTCAAGCAACCTAGTGTAGAGCCTCTCATGTATAGCAGAAGTGTGGTGAAATTTTCCTATGACAAAGGAAGTATATTGAAATGGTTCTTTAGAAGTATGGGATGATGGATTGCAAATCCATGGAAAACTCCCATGATGACAGTTCTGAAGAAGTTGAGAGACTATGATACAATAGACCCATATGTGTATCGACAATTGATTGGCTCGTTAATGTATTTGGAGAATACTCATCTAGATACTTTCTTTGTGGGAAGTTTGAGTTATGATATACAATTGCATGGATTTATCGATTTAGATTGGGTAGGGAGTGTAGATGACAGAAGAAGTGCTACTTGGATATGTTCAGTATGAGCTTTTCCACGATGTCATGGGATAGTAGGAAATGTAATTTTGTTTCACTCGGCACTATAGAGGTATATTATATTGCAGCTTGTGATGCTTGTACGGAATCACTGTGGCTCTATAAGTTGGTTTCTGGACTATTTTATCAAGTGTTGGATTTGATCGTGATATATTGTGATAATTATAGTTGTGTGAAGATTTGAAAGAACCTAGTGTTACATGAAAGATCGAAGCACATTGAGATCAATAAGAGTCCACGAGGGAGAAGTGGTTCACGAGTATATCTCCACAGATGAGAAGATAGCAGATATTTGGTAAATCCTCTATCCAAGATGAAAATTTTGCATACTTAAGGGACAAGTTTGTACTCGTGGAGATGACTTCCTTATTGGAAAAGGGAGAGATTACTCCCAAGTTGGTAGGGAAAACTGATATATTATTGATTTATGGGCAGTCATTTTCTAGTTCAGAAAATGGTCCAGTTTGGGAAATCACCTTCCAGTTTGGAAAGTGGCCCAAGATTTCTGACGGACATGCATTTTCCAGTTCAGAAAATGGGCCAGATCGAACAGTCATTTTCGTAATGAAAATAGTCCAATAGATTATTGATGTACCATAGACAGTGATTCCCCTCGTGGCCAGTGTGGGGGAATGGTCTAAGATAGTCATTCTTCTTGGTAGCCACTCTCAAGAATGACTATTACCCTCAAACCACACTACTTTTACCTATTTATCTCAAAAAGATGATGAAAATGACACCAACTGTGGATTATCCAAAAAATACCTTTGAAACTCCTCTCCACATAAATTTGAAAACAAGAGAAAAGGTTATTTGGAATTGGTTCATAGTGATGTGTTTGGACCTGTAATAGTCTCTTCACTTGGTGGATCCATGTATTATCTCTCCTTCATAGATGATTTTTCCAGGAATATGTGGACATGTTTCCTGAGGAAGAAATCAGAGGTTTTCAAGAAATTCAAAGAGTTTAAATCTCTTGTGGAAAATTGGACATACAAAAATATCAAGGTGTTGATAACTAACAATGGTGGTGATTTCTGTGAAAAGGATTTTGAGCAGTTTTGCAAGAAGTGTGGCATAACACGCCAAAATACCACATCGTACACCCCATAGAAAAATGGAGTTATTGAAATAATGAAAAAAAGAACTATGGACAAGGCAAGGAGTATGCTCAGTGGTGTTGGGTTCGCACAAGAATTCTAGGCAGAGGTAGTCAACACTGCAAAATATTTGGTGAATATGTCTCCTCCATAGGCACTAGTCGACTCAACTCCACATGAGGTATGGTTTGGTCAAAATTCGTTGCTTTCACATCTCAAAGTATTTGGATATGATGCATTTGTGTATTTTCTCAAGGAAAAGAGGAGCAACATGGACAAGAAGGAAATCAAGTGTATTTTCATTAGATACAAAAGAAGGAATGAAATAATATGAGTTTTGGGATCCTGCATCAAGGAGAACATTATACAGTCAAGATGTGGTCTTTAGAGAAGTTGGAGGTAAGTCCAAGTTTGAAGTGGTTCAAACAGAGAAAAATCCAGAGAAGGTGAGGTTTGAATTGAGGAACGAAGAAGATGATTCAGATGAGTTCACTGAATTAGATGAAGAGGTGGATCTATCAACCCCAGTTGTAAGGAGGTCTAAACGAGTAAGAAAACTAGTCAAAAGGTATAGTTCATTTGACTTTCATTATACATTTGTGTTAACTTCCACTACTGAGGATCCTAAGTTAGTCAGGGAGGTCAACTCGGTAGAGGGTAGACTCTAGAAGGACAGCATGGTTGAAGAGATGGAACCCTTGTACAATAATGAGAAGTGGGACTTACTTGAATTACCTAGTGGAAGAAAGTGGGTATTCAAGAAAAATATGAACATGGCAGGTCGAGTCAAGAAATTCAAAGCTCGACTAGTAGAAAAAGGATATTCCCAAGTCGAAGGAGTCGACTTAAGTGAAATTATTTCCATTGTTACAAAATTATGTAAGTTTTAAACCTATGAAGTAAAGCAATGCATATAGATTCTAAGAAAAACAAAAATTAATCAATGGCTCACACATATAGTACACAGAGATTTACGTTGGAAACCCTTAACTGAGAGAAAACCAGCCTTCCTTGGTGTTGCACCTCTCAACTCTTCATTGTATTAATTTCACCATTGGAAATACAATATATACACAATATTTTAGGTATTTCGCAACTACCAAAACCCTAATCCCTTAATCTGGGATTAATTTAGAAAAACGCTAAAAATAGCAAAAAATTCCCAGAAAAATTTGGTGCGCTTCCTTAAACACTCTGTGTAATTAGGGGGGGGATCCTGCCCCCCTGGGATCCCCCTAGGAAATTTCTCGATGCACACACCTAGAAAGAGAGAAATTTGATGGGATTATCAAACGCAGTCATTAAATATGATGCACCCCCACACAAACATTCAAATAATATAACACCTACCAAAAATTCTCCCAGTTGTTGTTTTATTTGCATATAGAGGGTCACAGGATTATATAGTCAACAATCCAGGGCAGTAATGCGCATTGTTTCTCTACACCAAGAGAAATTCTCAGAGCTCACCAACTTTTTCATTGAATTTGCAACATTCTTCAAAGTGTTTACCTTCTCCAACAACACCTTCTTGTCTTCAACCATGTCTCTCACAAAGTGATATTGAACATCAATATGTTTTGTCTTTGAATGATAAGTTGGGTTCTTTGCCAGGAATATTTCACTCTGATTGTCGCAAACTAACCTTACTTCTTGTTGTAACGACCCAATACCTGAACATAATATTTGTAACCATATTACTTCCTTCCATGCATGAGTGGATGCCATGTATTCAGCTTCTATAGTTGACAGTACCACTACAACCTGTCTTTTTCTCATCCAACTGATTTCTCCTCCAAACAGGTTAAACACATCCCCACTTGCAAATATTATGTGATCCAGATATCCATCCTAGTCTGCATCAACAAACCCATGTATGTTCAACACTATGTGCAATCCCAGTCTTCCTTGGTAGCAAAATCCATAGCTAGAAGTGCCACGCAAATACCTGAAAACTTACTTTATTGTTGTCCAATGCTCCTTCCCTAGTTTTGACATATATCTACTCAAAACTCCCACTACATGTG
>JASDQU010306960.1:166091-176960 GCA_032191745.1 Picea mariana | reverse complement strand
AATGATGACATCTTGTTCCAGTAACCAAACATACCTCTACCTGAGCCATTATATATCCTGCAGTATCCATGGGTCAGAGTTTACATCAGATGGATGTAAACATTTTTCTTCTCAATAGAGTAATTGAAGGGGAAGCATATAGAACAACCTCAAGTTTTTGAGGTATACCAAAAAGAGACCCATGTATGAAGACAGAAGAAGACCTTGTATGGATTCAAGCAACCTAGTGTAGAGCCTCTCATGTATAGCAGAAGTGTGGTGAAATTTTCCTATGACAAAGGAAGTATATTGAAATGGTTCTTTAGAAGTATGGGATGATGGATTGCAAATCCATGGAAAACTCCCATGATGACAGTTCTGAAGAAGTTGAGAGACTATGATACAATAGACCCATATGTGTATCGACAATTGATTGGCTCGTTAATGTATTTGGAGAATACTCATCTAGATACTTTCTTTGTGGGAAGTTTGAGTTATGATATACAATTGCATGGATTTATCGATTTAGATTGGGTAGGGAGTGTAGATGACAGAAGAAGTGCTACTTGGATATGTTCAGTATGAGCTTTTCCACGATGTCATGGGATAGTAGGAAATGTAATTTTGTTTCACTCGGCACTATAGAGGTATATTATATTGCAGCTTGTGATGCTTGTACGGAATCACTGTGGCTCTATAAGTTGGTTTCTGGACTATTTTATCAAGTGTTGGATTTGATCGTGATATATTGTGATAATTATAGTTGTGTGAAGATTTGAAAGAACCTAGTGTTACATGAAAGATCGAAGCACATTGAGATCAATAAGAGTCCACGAGGGAGAAGTGGTTCACGAGTATATCTCCACAGATGAGAAGATAGCAGATATTTGGTAAATCCTCTATCCAAGATGAAAATTTTGCATACTTAAGGGACAAGTTTGTACTCGTGGAGATGACTTCCTTATTGGAAAAGGGAGAGATTACTCCCAAGTTGGTAGGGAAAACTGATATATTATTGATTTATGGGCAGTCATTTTCTAGTTCAGAAAATGGTCCAGTTTGGGAAATCACCTTCCAGTTTGGAAAGTGGCCCAAGATTTCTGACGGACATGCATTTTCCAGTTCAGAAAATGGGCCAGATCGAACAGTCATTTTCGTAATGAAAATAGTCCAATAGATTATTGATGTACCATAGACAGTGATTCCCCTCGTGGCCAGTGTGGGGGAATGGTCTAAGATAGTCATTCTTCTTGGTAGCCACTCTCAAGAATGACTATTACCCTCAAACCACACTACTTTTACCTATTTATCTCAAAAAGATGATGAAAATGACACCAACTGTGGATTATCCAAAAAATACCTTTGAAACTCCTCTCCACATAAATTTGAAAACAAGAGAAAAGGTTATTTGGAATTGGTTCATAGTGATGTGTTTGGACCTGTAATAGTCTCTTCACTTGGTGGATCCATGTATTATCTCTCCTTCATAGATGATTTTTCCAGGAATATGTGGACATGTTTCCTGAGGAAGAAATCAGAGGTTTTCAAGAAATTCAAAGAGTTTAAATCTCTTGTGGAAAATTGGACATACAAAAATATCAAGGTGTTGATAACTAACAATGGTGGTGATTTCTGTGAAAAGGATTTTGAGCAGTTTTGCAAGAAGTGTGGCATAACACGCCAAAATACCACATCGTACACCCCATAGAAAAATGGAGTTATTGAAATAATGAAAAAAAGAACTATGGACAAGGCAAGGAGTATGCTCAGTGGTGTTGGGTTCGCACAAGAATTCTAGGCAGAGGTAGTCAACACTGCAAAATATTTGGTGAATATGTCTCCTCCATAGGCACTAGTCGACTCAACTCCACATGAGGTATGGTTTGGTCAAAATTCGTTGCTTTCACATCTCAAAGTATTTGGATATGATGCATTTGTGTATTTTCTCAAGGAAAAGAGGAGCAACATGGACAAGAAGGAAATCAAGTGTATTTTCATTAGATACAAAAGAAGGAATGAAATAATATGAGTTTTGGGATCCTGCATCAAGGAGAACATTATACAGTCAAGATGTGGTCTTTAGAGAAGTTGGAGGTAAGTCCAAGTTTGAAGTGGTTCAAACAGAGAAAAATCCAGAGAAGGTGAGGTTTGAATTGAGGAACGAAGAAGATGATTCAGATGAGTTCACTGAATTAGATGAAGAGGTGGATCTATCAACCCCAGTTGTAAGGAGGTCTAAACGAGTAAGAAAACTAGTCAAAAGGTATAGTTCATTTGACTTTCATTATACATTTGTGTTAACTTCCACTACTGAGGATCCTAAGTTAGTCAGGGAGGTCAACTCGGTAGAGGGTAGACTCTAGAAGGACAGCATGGTTGAAGAGATGGAACCCTTGTACAATAATGAGAAGTGGGACTTACTTGAATTACCTAGTGGAAGAAAGTGGGTATTCAAGAAAAATATGAACATGGCAGGTCGAGTCAAGAAATTCAAAGCTCGACTAGTAGAAAAAGGATATTCCCAAGTCGAAGGAGTCGACTTAAGTGAAATTATTTCCATTGTTACAAAATTATGTAAGTTTTAAACCTATGAAGTAAAGCAATGCATATAGATTCTAAGAAAAACAAAAATTAATCAATGGCTCACACATATAGTACACAGAGATTTACGTTGGAAACCCTTAACTGAGAGAAAACCAGCCTTCCTTGGTGTTGCACCTCTCAACTCTTCATTGTATTAATTTCACCATTGGAAATACAATATATACACAATATTTTAGGTATTTCGCAACTACCAAAACCCTAATCCCTTAATCTGGGATTAATTTAGAAAAACGCTAAAAATAGCAAAAAATTCCCAGAAAAATTTGGTGCGCTTCCTTAAACACTCTGTGTAATTAGGGGGGGGATCCTGCCCCCCTGGGATCCCCCTAGGAAATTTCTCGATGCACACACCTAGAAAGAGAGAAATTTGATGGGATTATCAAACGCAGTCATTAAATATGATGCACCCCCACACAAACATTCAAATAATATAACACCTACCAAAAATTCTCCCAGTTGTTGTTTTATTTGCATATAGAGGGTCACAGGATTATATAGTCAACAATCCAGGGCAGTAATGCGCATTGTTTCTCTACACCAAGAGAAATTCTCAGAGCTCACCAACTTTTTCATTGAATTTGCAACATTCTTCAAAGTGTTTACCTTCTCCAACAACACCTTCTTGTCTTCAACCATGTCTCTCACAAAGTGATATTGAACATCAATATGTTTTGTCTTTGAATGATAAGTTGGGTTCTTTGCCAGGAATATTTCACTCTGATTGTCGCAAACTAACCTTACTTCTTGTTGTAACGACCCAATACCTGAACATAATATTTGTAACCATATTACTTCCTTCCATGCATGAGTGGATGCCATGTATTCAGCTTCTATAGTTGACAGTACCACTACAACCTGTCTTTTTCTCATCCAACTGATTTCTCCTCCAAACAGGTTAAACACATCCCCACTTGCAAATATTATGTGATCCAGATATCCATCCTAGTCTGCATCAACAAACCCATGTATGTTCAACACTATGTGCAATCCCAGTCTTCCTTGGTAGCAAAATCCATAGCTAGAAGTGCCACGCAAATACCTGAAAACTTACTTTATTGTTGTCCAATGCTCCTTCCCTAGTTTTGACATATATCTACTCAAAACTCCCACTACATGTGTAATTTATGGTTTAGTAAAGACCATTGCATAGATCAAACTGCCAACTACACGAACATATGGAACATGGGACATGTTCTCTTCATATTCATGTGTCTTGGGATAGTGATATGTAGATAACTTTACACCTATAGGAATAGGAACCTTAACCAGCTTACTTTCCTACATATTAAACCTTTGCAATATTATCTCAACATAATTTATATGATTCAACTAGAGTTTCATGTTTGCACGATCTCTTTTAATATCCATTCCCATAATGAAGTTAGTTGCATCGAGATCCTTCATGTCAAATTTGGAGGATAGCTGTGATTTCACCTCCTTGATAACATCCATGTTATTTCCTACCAGCAACATGTCATCGATATACAAAACTACATAAATTAAGTGATTACCAACACGATTGGAATATACGTAGTGATGAACCCTGCTTCTCACAAATCCTAGTCCAAGGATGTGTTGAAACCATGTCTTAAAGTGTTTATCTCTAAGACTAAAACTTTTCTTTTCCGGGATTCGGCTTTTCATAAGGTATAATCCTTGTTATCAGTCCCAAAAAGCACGGTACCTAAATCCTGAAATGATTTTATTTTTTAATAATAAAAGATAGAAAGCTCAAGTGTTTTGAAAGTCTAGACGCACGTTCTGTAAAGTACTTTTACTCACGATAAATTAAAACCCTAAAGGAGTTAATTAACCATCTTTTAACCTTTCAAGATTCGGGTTTACTCAGAACAACACGTTTTCAATACATTTTAAATCGCAAAATCTCGATTCCCGATTTTCCGAAAGAAATGGAAGTCAGTCTTGATTCTGATTAATTAAGTAACTAATCCCATCGCAATTTCGAGATTTGGGGTTTAGTGGCAACATACCTCATGTAAGCGTGATTCCCAAAACTTGAAGTCCTGACTCAATACCGAATTTAAGGCCTAAAACTAATCCCATCGCAATTTTGGGATTCGAGGTTTAGTGGTGACATACCTCATGTAAGCGCGATTCCCAAAACCCCAAAATGCAAAGTCCTGACTCAATACCGAAGTTAAGGCCTAAAACTAATCCCATCGCAATTTCGGGATTTAGGGTTTAGTGGCGACATACCTCATGTAAGGGCGATTCCTGAAACCACGAAATGTGAAGTCCCAGCTCAATACCAATGTTTAAAAAGAGCTAACTTCATTTTAAAAATACATTTAATGGTAATTAAACTTCTTAGGTATTTTTTTTTTCAGTTTCCGTCGAACGAGATATTTTGAATTTTGATTTTAGAATTGCCAAAATACGTCCATATTAATAATGGATAGATTGTGATTTCTGTGACACAAATGTGTATCTCATAAATATTCTTTGCATTAAAGGTATTAAATTCTTGGCAGTTGCGTCAGTACTTTCACCATAAAATGATTTAAAAGAAAAGTAAATTTCTGTGTTTTGAAACTTATTCTCGCTCTTTCTATCAGGAGTAAGTCGCATCCAGCTGAGTTTACACACCTCTCTTCTGTTTTTGTTTCAATACGAAAGATATGGCACCAAAGAAGGGATCCAAGAAGAGTGAAGATACAGTTGAGATTTCAACCCAGAGGGAGATGTCATATCTGACACCATGCCACATGCTATCGACTCGATCAAATCATGGAGACAAATCTATGAAAATATGGATTACGAGATAAAAAAATTCCCTTAATGATTTCGAGAATCACCTTCGGGACATAGCAGAATCAGAACTTCACAAGATTGCAACACACCCGCGGCTCATGGCGTACAATGATGTGATCAGTTGGGCTTTAGAGAAGGTTGATATTCCAACGAGAATCATTTTAAATGACCAAGGGGCTATCATCAGCTCATTCAGACCTGAACATATCCAGGTTATTACAAAATCTCACCTAATCCTATCATTTACAATGTTGAATTTATTTCTGAATTTCAGAGAAAGGAATCCACTAAGGCAGACCAAAATTACCCTGATTTAATCAAAGGCTAGTGGATATGTCCATCAAAATTTAGGGCAGATACCCATGGAATTTATGCCACAGCTTCTTTGAACGAGTACATGATTTATGTAGCCATGATGCTATGCAGACTCTTCAGCAAAAAGAATCTATGTCATTTGCCCATAGAATGGGTGCCCTTTTTAGAGGAAGCATCAGAAGGATTTAGTTTCAACTGGGACAAGATTTTATTCGATAACTTAGCCAAAGAGGTTTCAAATTACAAAGCTGCAAGATCCCGAGGTCAACCAGTGGCCTTTTACATGTCGGCATATATCATGGACGCAATTTGTTTTATGAATCCATTTCCCCTGATAAAATGGAGTTGGAACATAACCTGCCTCGAACCCATTCACGAGTACCACTCTGAGTTGTGGGAAGAAAACGCAAAAAAATTGTTTTACGAAATTTTTCATTTCGTGGTAATACCAATGCATAAAAAAAATTTTGGCTATGACCCTCCTCGCATCTCTGAAACAGTTTCAAAAAATCTCAAGCTAATAGCATACTAGTTCATTGAAGAAAGTTTCTCCTACATCAGGGTTTATGGGTGCTCAATTCCCCCTCATGTGCTTCCAAAATTCCTCCCGGATAGACTGGTGTGTAGGGAAGTGGCACACCAAATAGTGAAAGGTTGTATCAGAATAGAGCTAAAGGCGGCTCAAAAGAATTACTTCCAAGAAGGAGATAATTCCTTTGATAATATTATCCTGAAGGAAAAAGAATCCAAAGCAACAAGGGTTACTCTCCAAAAGGCAATCATGTATTCATCAAATGAAGAGACATCCAAAGATACAAAAATATTAGCCATAGAGCAGATCAGAGGTGACATCATGCTCAAGCTATGGGAAACCAACATAATTGAAAACAAAAGAATAGTCAAGGAAATCAGAGATAATTGCGAAGAATTTTTTGATCTTTTAGACAAAATATCATTGAACATTGGAAAAGGCAATTGTATAGGACTCCTATGATAGATTAATATCATAAGACATCAATTAAATTTTAGAGAAAATTTGAGTGAAATTCAAACAGAAATTTCACGGCTAAGAGAAATGGATGTCACCCTAATAGATAGGTTGTTAGTTGAGCCCAACTTAAAACTGCAGTCGATAAAGTTTGCAGATAAAGGAGTTGAAGACCATCTTTCCAAGATACAGAGAAAGGTTTATCTATTCGAAGCAAAAGAACTTCCATAACCCCCCAAAAATTTTACACAATTCCTTGAGAGATGCATTGAATGTATTGGATCAAAAGAAGGAGAGCCATCAACAAAATAAAAGTATCATTTGGAAGATCTTTACTTCCAAGAAAACAGAAAAATGGAGAAGATCATGCAAACGGTTTATGATCTATTTTTAACAAATAGTTAGTCACTAGGAATTAGGAAATCGCCAATCGTCTTAAGATTGGTAGTTTTGTATAAATATAATTTTTCAAGACTAAGAATGGGCTTTTTTCCGGAGGGTATTGTAAAGTGAAAATTTCATTTTGCCAGAATTAATACAATATAGATTGAAGATTCCAGATCTTGTCAAGCCTTGGTTATGTGTTTCTCTATCATTTCATCTTTTATTTCATACCTTCGTTAAATGTTTTCATGATGTAACTTCTATTTTGGTGATTGAACATTCAGATTATCTAATCGTTTGCAATTTTTCCTCTGTATCAGTTGTCAGCGAATATAAGACCTATGAACATTTTGGAACTCTGAAATTATATACTTCTTCAAAGTTGTCATCCTTCTTTCTTCTATTAGCATAAAATGAGATTCCTCTTAAATTGATGCCTCATTTTTGTTATACAACTACATATTTCCTTTTCTTTCTTCATTCCATGCACTGTCTCTTTTAAATTTGACTCAGATACTAGAAACATACTTCATTTTTGTTATACTATTGATCCATAATTTGGAAGTTTTATTCTTATTAATTCAAACCAGAAATCTGTGACCCTTGAAAACAAATTTGACTAAGCAAAAGGAAACCCTTAGCTTTCATGATTGTTCCAGTTACCAGACAACCTAATATAGAACTTGATCTATTAGATCAGACAAGCATTGTGTTAAACCTATTCAATACCATCTTACAAACAACAAATACACGGGTAGAACTTGAACGTTCATGGGTTGTAATTGAAAGGGATATTAGCATCCAAGAACAATGGGAAGCTAGATAGAGATAGTTAAGGAACCAACTGTGATATCACTTTCCATTAAGCTAGTCTTTTTACCCATCAACTATCTCTACCTTTTCGGATGCCTTGATGGTATACTTTAGAGCCTTAAAGTATAAACTGAGGAACAACATCTTTTTGGCGCCATTGTCAGGGAGCGAAGAAATGAATTTTTTTCCCTGGGAAGAACGACATTGACATTTTCTTTCTTTGATAGTGAACAAAGATCGAAAAACCTTCTAAGGCTACCTTTATCTTTCACTTGGCGAATCCACAATAAGTAAACTGGATTTTAGCCGAAAGAACACCAGAAAGAACCCGGACGACAAGCAGACCTCACCAGTATCTGATCCAGAAAAGATTTTAAAATCAAGAAGATTTCTCAGACAAATTGTTTCACCGACACATACCATCTGTCAAACTAATTCTACACAGTTGAGCGTCAAAGGAATACTTGAAAGATCCATCTCCCTCCCCCTTTCAATCGATACATTCTCTTTTCCCGAAGTCCACACTCCTACTACCGAGCACTCCGATGAATGCCCTGTGTATCCTTATATAACCCCGTTCAATTCTCCGATATATTCGTCTTACAAGTCTGGAGAAACAAGTTCTCTTCATCTTGGGCCTTCTTTCTCTAGTTTCATGTGCCTTGACGATCAGTTCCCCACAACCTTTCTGTCACATTCAAGTAAAACCCAAAATCTACCAAGCTTCTGTGAGATTTCTCCTCATACACTCCAAGTTTCAGCCTCAAATCTATCAATGGTTGCGCACGGAGGTGCGGGGGCTGGAGGCGATGTTGTAGGTGGTGTCGCGAGAGGAGCGGCAGGCGGCCAAGTACCACTCCCTAGAATGTTTTCTAATGTGGCTACCAGATATGCCCCTCTTGTCCTCTCGGTTCCCCTACACGACCTTCCAGAAAATTACATGAAAAATCTCCCAAAATTTACAGGGGAAGGCGATTTAACCGCACAAGAACACGTCAATTTCTTTGACCAATTTGTCGATATCCTAGGACTCAAACACGAAGATGTCTACTCTATACTCTTAGTACAAACTTTCGAAGGGCAGGTCAGAACCTGGTTCCAACGCTTAGTAGCAGGATCTTTAAGGTCATACGATGAACTCGAAAGTGCTTTCATCAAACAATGGGGAGAAAGAAAAGAGCACCTCTATTATCTTATCGAATTCGGGGCTCTTAGAAAAAAAAAATCAGAATCAGTTCTCGAGTTCACCCAAAGATTTAATAAATTATATAATAAAATTCCCATCAAGGTCAAACCTTCTCAGCTTGCAGCGAAAGTAACTTTCGCTAGAGCTTTCGACCCTGATTTATCCCTATTATTGAGAGAGAGGAGATCAGTAGACCTCACCAAGATGCAAGACGATGCCCTAGAAATTTAATCAAACATGATGGCTTCAGAAAAGATAAAAGACAAAACGGAGGCTAGGAACAAAGAAACCAAAAGATACAGAGAACAAGGAGGATCTTCTGGGTCAGGAAGATCTTCAGGAGACAAAATGGATGACATGGCTACGATAATTAAAAAACTGTCTAATAAGATTTCGAAAATGGAATTAGATCAGACAAAAATGATCATTTTCCCAAAAAGGATTTCAGAAGGAATCCCAATCCTCAAGTCCCACAAAGACAGATTAAAAATGAGGATCAGAAAATCCCAACCCCCTTCAAGAGTGAAAACTTCATTGGAGAAGAAGATTTAGAAGATTCCGAGGAATTAGAGGAAGATATAAACAATCTAGGTGATGATGAGCCATAACCCTATTTATCGAGACAAGGTTATGAAAAATTCTTAAATAAAGAAAATAGATTGGAAAATGACCTAAACAGTAGTACTTCTGAAGATTTGACCTACATCACCAGAAGTACAATCTAAGGCCTGATAAAAGTAATCTCACAATCACCCAAACGAAAACGATCTTGCCGAGGGGCGAGATAGACAAGACAGTTTCAAAAAATGTTGAAAAGAAGACTGAAAAAACTAACATAACGGACACTCAGCCTACCAAGACTAAGTCAGTTGAAACACCCACGGTCAAAACACAGAAAGAGAAATCTCCTGCAACTAAAATGAAACCTTCACCACTAAAGAAAGCTGATAAGAAGGGGATCGAAGCCCAAGCCATAGATAACGACAAAATTGCGGAGAGTTTTAATATGGAAAATGAAATCAATAAAATAAAGATCCCCATACCTCTTATCGAGCTGGAAAAAAACCCCATCTACAGAAAACAAATTGCCAAGATGAGTAGTTTTTCAGAAGATGAAATCCAAGCCGATGTCATTAACCTCGAAGATGACAAACCGAATATAGTTTTTGGTCCACATTTGGAAGGCGCCAGAGACATTGTTTCCCCCTTCTATATCATGTTAACTCTGTTCAACCAACTACTCCATAACTGTATGCTCAATTCTGGAGCATCCCACAATGTAATGCCTAAAGCTATTATGGAAAAATTGGGTCTTGAAATCACCAGGCCTTATGGAGAATTATATTCTTTCGATTCAAGAAAATTTAAGTGTATAGGCATGATTAAAGACTTGCTGGTAAATCTAGCACAAATACCTATGAAAATCATTCTCATGGACGTAGTGGTTGTCGATATCCCTCTGAAATATGGTATGTTGTTATCCAAATCCTAGGGCGCCAAGCTTGGAGGATCTCTCCAGCTTGACATGACATATGCTACGATTCCAGTTTTTGGAGGACAGTTCACGTGCCTGTACAGAGAAACCAGGTTGGCATTTACGTTAAGTGATCCACGCAACCCAACTAACCACCCTATATATATTGCAGATCAAGATCTAGGTAATTTTATTTTATGACGGCAACCGCACTCTCAGCAGGCGGTCGCTCCACCAGGACCTTCTCACTCCACGGCCCGAAGAGCCGATGCTCTTCCAACTCCTCCTCGGGAATTCTATCACCCACAGTCTTCTCGGGAACCTTCCCTTTTTGAAAACTCGGGAAGTCGGGTT
>JASDQU010306960.1:151462-165880 GCA_032191745.1 Picea mariana | reverse complement strand
AATGATGACATCTTGTTCCAGTAACCAAACATACCTCTACCTGAGCCATTATATATCCTGCAGTATCCATGGGTCAGAGTTTACATCAGATGGATGTAAACATTTTTCTTCTCAATAGAGTAATTGAAGGGGAAGCATATAGAACAACCTCAAGTTTTTGAGGTATACCAAAAAGAGACCCATGTATGAAGACAGAAGAAGACCTTGTATGGATTCAAGCAACCTAGTGTAGAGCCTCTCATGTATAGCAGAAGTGTGGTGAAATTTTCCTATGACAAAGGAAGTATATTGAAATGGTTCTTTAGAAGTATGGGATGATGGATTGCAAATCCATGGAAAACTCCCATGATGACAGTTCTGAAGAAGTTGAGAGACTATGATACAATAGACCCATATGTGTATCGACAATTGATTGGCTCGTTAATGTATTTGGAGAATACTCATCTAGATACTTTCTTTGTGGGAAGTTTGAGTTATGATATACAATTGCATGGATTTATCGATTTAGATTGGGTAGGGAGTGTAGATGACAGAAGAAGTGCTACTTGGATATGTTCAGTATGAGCTTTTCCACGATGTCATGGGATAGTAGGAAATGTAATTTTGTTTCACTCGGCACTATAGAGGTATATTATATTGCAGCTTGTGATGCTTGTACGGAATCACTGTGGCTCTATAAGTTGGTTTCTGGACTATTTTATCAAGTGTTGGATTTGATCGTGATATATTGTGATAATTATAGTTGTGTGAAGATTTGAAAGAACCTAGTGTTACATGAAAGATCGAAGCACATTGAGATCAATAAGAGTCCACGAGGGAGAAGTGGTTCACGAGTATATCTCCACAGATGAGAAGATAGCAGATATTTGGTAAATCCTCTATCCAAGATGAAAATTTTGCATACTTAAGGGACAAGTTTGTACTCGTGGAGATGACTTCCTTATTGGAAAAGGGAGAGATTACTCCCAAGTTGGTAGGGAAAACTGATATATTATTGATTTATGGGCAGTCATTTTCTAGTTCAGAAAATGGTCCAGTTTGGGAAATCACCTTCCAGTTTGGAAAGTGGCCCAAGATTTCTGACGGACATGCATTTTCCAGTTCAGAAAATGGGCCAGATCGAACAGTCATTTTCGTAATGAAAATAGTCCAATAGATTATTGATGTACCATAGACAGTGATTCCCCTCGTGGCCAGTGTGGGGGAATGGTCTAAGATAGTCATTCTTCTTGGTAGCCACTCTCAAGAATGACTATTACCCTCAAACCACACTACTTTTACCTATTTATCTCAAAAAGATGATGAAAATGACACCAACTGTGGATTATCCAAAAAATACCTTTGAAACTCCTCTCCACATAAATTTGAAAACAAGAGAAAAGGTTATTTGGAATTGGTTCATAGTGATGTGTTTGGACCTGTAATAGTCTCTTCACTTGGTGGATCCATGTATTATCTCTCCTTCATAGATGATTTTTCCAGGAATATGTGGACATGTTTCCTGAGGAAGAAATCAGAGGTTTTCAAGAAATTCAAAGAGTTTAAATCTCTTGTGGAAAATTGGACATACAAAAATATCAAGGTGTTGATAACTAACAATGGTGGTGATTTCTGTGAAAAGGATTTTGAGCAGTTTTGCAAGAAGTGTGGCATAACACGCCAAAATACCACATCGTACACCCCATAGAAAAATGGAGTTATTGAAATAATGAAAAAAAGAACTATGGACAAGGCAAGGAGTATGCTCAGTGGTGTTGGGTTCGCACAAGAATTCTAGGCAGAGGTAGTCAACACTGCAAAATATTTGGTGAATATGTCTCCTCCATAGGCACTAGTCGACTCAACTCCACATGAGGTATGGTTTGGTCAAAATTCGTTGCTTTCACATCTCAAAGTATTTGGATATGATGCATTTGTGTATTTTCTCAAGGAAAAGAGGAGCAACATGGACAAGAAGGAAATCAAGTGTATTTTCATTAGATACAAAAGAAGGAATGAAATAATATGAGTTTTGGGATCCTGCATCAAGGAGAACATTATACAGTCAAGATGTGGTCTTTAGAGAAGTTGGAGGTAAGTCCAAGTTTGAAGTGGTTCAAACAGAGAAAAATCCAGAGAAGGTGAGGTTTGAATTGAGGAACGAAGAAGATGATTCAGATGAGTTCACTGAATTAGATGAAGAGGTGGATCTATCAACCCCAGTTGTAAGGAGGTCTAAACGAGTAAGAAAACTAGTCAAAAGGTATAGTTCATTTGACTTTCATTATACATTTGTGTTAACTTCCACTACTGAGGATCCTAAGTTAGTCAGGGAGGTCAACTCGGTAGAGGGTAGACTCTAGAAGGACAGCATGGTTGAAGAGATGGAACCCTTGTACAATAATGAGAAGTGGGACTTACTTGAATTACCTAGTGGAAGAAAGTGGGTATTCAAGAAAAATATGAACATGGCAGGTCGAGTCAAGAAATTCAAAGCTCGACTAGTAGAAAAAGGATATTCCCAAGTCGAAGGAGTCGACTTAAGTGAAATTATTTCCATTGTTACAAAATTATGTAAGTTTTAAACCTATGAAGTAAAGCAATGCATATAGATTCTAAGAAAAACAAAAATTAATCAATGGCTCACACATATAGTACACAGAGATTTACGTTGGAAACCCTTAACTGAGAGAAAACCAGCCTTCCTTGGTGTTGCACCTCTCAACTCTTCATTGTATTAATTTCACCATTGGAAATACAATATATACACAATATTTTAGGTATTTCGCAACTACCAAAACCCTAATCCCTTAATCTGGGATTAATTTAGAAAAACGCTAAAAATAGCAAAAAATTCCCAGAAAAATTTGGTGCGCTTCCTTAAACACTCTGTGTAATTAGGGGGGGGATCCTGCCCCCCTGGGATCCCCCTAGGAAATTTCTCGATGCACACACCTAGAAAGAGAGAAATTTGATGGGATTATCAAACGCAGTCATTAAATATGATGCACCCCCACACAAACATTCAAATAATATAACACCTACCAAAAATTCTCCCAGTTGTTGTTTTATTTGCATATAGAGGGTCACAGGATTATATAGTCAACAATCCAGGGCAGTAATGCGCATTGTTTCTCTACACCAAGAGAAATTCTCAGAGCTCACCAACTTTTTCATTGAATTTGCAACATTCTTCAAAGTGTTTACCTTCTCCAACAACACCTTCTTGTCTTCAACCATGTCTCTCACAAAGTGATATTGAACATCAATATGTTTTGTCTTTGAATGATAAGTTGGGTTCTTTGCCAGGAATATTTCACTCTGATTGTCGCAAACTAACCTTACTTCTTGTTGTAACGACCCAATACCTGAACATAATATTTGTAACCATATTACTTCCTTCCATGCATGAGTGGATGCCATGTATTCAGCTTCTATAGTTGACAGTACCACTACAACCTGTCTTTTTCTCATCCAACTGATTTCTCCTCCAAACAGGTTAAACACATCCCCACTTGCAAATATTATGTGATCCAGATATCCATCCTAGTCTGCATCAACAAACCCATGTATGTTCAACACTATGTGCAATCCCAGTCTTCCTTGGTAGCAAAATCCATAGCTAGAAGTGCCACGCAAATACCTGAAAACTTACTTTATTGTTGTCCAATGCTCCTTCCCTAGTTTTGACATATATCTACTCAAAACTCCCACTACATGTGCAATTTATGGTTTAGTAAAGACCATTGCATAGATCAAACTGCCAACTACACTAACATATGGAACATGGGACATGTTCTCTTCATCTTCATGTGTCTTGGGATAGTGATATGTAGATAACTTTACACATATAGGAATAGGAACCTTAACCAGCTTACTTTCCTACATATTAAACCTTTGCAATATTGTCTCAACATAATTTATATGATTCAACTAGAGTTTCATGTTTGCATGATCTCTTTTAATATCCATTCCCATAATGAAGTTAGTTGCACCAAGATCCTTCATGTCAAATTTGGAGGATAGCTGTGATTTCACCTCCTTGATAACATCCATGTTATTTCCTACCAGCAACATGTCATCGACATACAAAACTACATAAATGAAGTGATTACCAACATGATTGGAATATACGTAGTGATCAACCCTGCTTCTCACAAATCCCAGTCCAAGCATGTGTTGAAACCAGGTCTTAAAGTTTTTATCTCTAAGACTAAAACTTTTCTTTTCCAGGATTCGGATTTTCATAAGGTATAATCCTTGCTATCAGTCCCAAAAAGCACGGTACCTAAATCCCAAAATGATTTTATTTTTTAATAATAAAAGACAAAAATCTCAAGTGTTTTTAAAGTCTAGACGCACGTTCTGTAAAGTACTTTTACTCATGAAAAATTAAAACCCTAAAGGAGTTAATTAACCATATTTTAACCTTTCGGGATTCGGGGTTACTCAAAACAACACGTTTTCAATACATTTTAAATTGCAAAATCTCGATTCTCGATTTTCTGAAAGAAATGGAAGTCAATCTTGATCCTGATTAATTAAGTAACTAATCCCATCGCAATTTCGGGATTTGGGGTTTAGTGGCAACATACCTCATGTAAGCATGATTCCCAAAACGCAAAGTCCTAACTCAATACCAAATTTTAGGCCTAAAACTAATCCCATCACAATTTTGGGATTCGGGGTTTAGTGGTGACATACCTCATGTAAGCGCGATTCCCGAAACCCCAAAATGCAAATTCCTGACTCAATATCGAAGTTAAGGCCTAAAACTAATCCCATCGCAATTTCGGGATTCAGGGTTTAGTGGTGACATACCTCATGTAAGGGTGATTCCTGAAATCCCGACATGTGAAGTCCCGACTCAATACCAATGTATAAAAAGAGCTAACTTCGTTTTAAAAATACATTTAATGGTAATTAAAATTCTAAGGTATTTTGTTTTTCGGTTTCCGTCGAACGAGATCTTTTGAATTTTGATTTTAGAATTGCCAAAATACGTCCATATTAATAACGGATAGATTGTGATTTATGTGACACAAATGCGTATCTCATAAATATTCTTTGCATTAAAGGTATTAAATTCTTGGCAGCTGCATCGGTACTTTCACCATAAAATGAGTTAAAAGAAAAGTAAAGGTCTGTGTTTTGAAACTTATTCTCTCTCTTTCTATCAGGAGTAAGTCGCATCCAGCCGAGTTTACACACCTCTCTTCCGTTTTCATTTCAATACGAAAGACATGGCACCAAAGAAGGGATCCAATAAGAGTGAAGATATAGCTTAGATTTTAGCCCAGAGGGAGATTTCATATCTAACATCATGCCACATGTTATCGACTCGATCAAATCATGGAGACAAATCTATGAAAATCTAGATTACGAGATAAAAAATTCCCTTAATGATTCCGAGAATCACCTTCGGGACATAGCAGAATCAGAACTTCACAAGATTGAAACACACCCACGGCTCATGGCATACAACGACATGATCAATTGGGCTTTAGAGAAGGCTGATATTCCAACGAGAAGCATTTTAAATGACCAAGGGGATATCATCGGCTCATTCAGACCTGAACATATCCAAGTTATTACAAAATCTCACCCAATCCTAAATCCATTTACAATGTTGAATTTATAGCTGAATTTCAGAGAAAGGAATCCACTGAGGCAGACCAAACTTACCTTGATTTAATCAAAGGCTGGTGGAGATGTCCATCAAAATTTAGGGCAGATACCCATGGAATTTATGCCACAGCTTCTTTGAACGAGTACATGGTTTATGTAGCCATGATGCTATGCAGACTCTTCAGCAAAAAGAATCCATGTCATTTCCCCGTAGAATGGGTGCCCTTTTTAGAGGAAGCATCAAAAGGATTTAGTTTCAACTGGGACAAGATTTTATTCGATAACTTAGCCAAAGAGGTTTCAGATTACAAAGCTGCAAGATCCTGAGGTCAACCAGTGGCCTTTTACATGTCGGCATATATCATGGACGCAATTTGTTTTATGACTCTATTTCCCCTGATGAAATGGAGTTGGAACATAACCTGCCTCGAACCCATTCACGAGTACCACTCTGAATTGTGGGAAGAAAATGAAAAAAAATTGTTTTACGAAATTTGTCATTTCGTGGTAATACCAATGCATAAAAAAAATTTCGGCTATGACCCTCCTCGCATCTCTGAAACAGTTTCAAAAAATATCAAGCCAATAGCAGACTAGTTCATTGAAGAAAGTTTCTCCTACATCAGGGTTTATGGGTGCTCAATTCCCCCTCATGTGCTTCCAAAATTCCTCCCGGATAGACTGGTGTGTAGGGAAGTGGCACACCAAATAGTGAAAGGCGGTATCGGAATACAGCTAAAGGTGGCTCAAAAGAATTACTTCCAAGAAGGAGATAATTCCTTTGATAATATTATCCAGAAGGAAAAAGAAGCCAAAGCAACAAGGATTACTCTCCAAAAGGCAATCATGTATTCAGCAAATGAAGAGACATCCAAAGATACAAAAATATCAGCCACAGAGCATATCAGAGGCGACATCATGCTCAAGCTATGGGAAACCAATATAACTGAAAACAAAAGAATAGTCAAGGAAATCAGAGATAATGGAGAAGAAGTTTTTGATCTTTTAGACAAAATATCGTTGAAATTGAAAAAGGAAATTGTATAGGACTCCTTTGATAGATTAATATCGTAAGACATCCATTAAATTTTAGAGAAAATTTGAGTGAAATTCAAACAGAAATTTCACGGCTAAGAGAAATGGATGTCACCCTAATAGATAGGTTGTTAGTTGAGCCCAACTTAAAACTGCAGTCGATAAAGTTTGCAGATAAAGGAGTTGAAGACCGTCTTTCCAAGATATAGAGAAAGGTTTATCTATTTGAAGCAAAAGACCTTCCAGAACCCCCCAGAAATTTTACACAGTTCCTGGAGAGATGCATTGAATGTATTGGATCAAAAGAAGGAGAGCCATCAACAAAATAAAAGTATCATTTGGAAGATCTTTACTTCCAAGAAAACAGAAAAATGGAGAAGATCATGCAAACGGTTTCTGATCTATTTTTAACAAATAGTTAGTCACTAGGAATCAGGAAATTGCCAACCGTCTTAAGATTGGTAGTTTTGTATAAATATAATTTTTCAAGACTAAGAATGGGCTTTTTTTCTGAAGGAGATTGTAAAGTGAAATTTTCATTTTGCCACAATTAATACAATATAGATTGAAGATTCCAGATCTTGTCAAGCCTTAGTTATGTGTTTCTCTGTCATTTCATCTTTTATTTCATACCTTCGTTAAATGTTTTCATGATGTAACTTCTATTGTGGTGATTGAACATTCAGATTATCTAACCGTTTGCAATTTTTCCTCTGTATCAGTTGTCAGCGAATATAAGACCTATGAACGTTTTAGAACTCTAAAATTATATACTTCTTCGAAGTTGTCATCCTTCTTTCTTCTATTAGCATAAAATGAGATTCCTCTTAAATTGATGCCTCATTTTTGTTATACAACTACATATTTCCTTTTCTTTCTTCATTCTATGCACTGTCTCTTTTAAATTTGACTCAGATACTAGAAACAGACTTCATTTATGTTATACTATTGATCCATAATTTGGAAGTTTTGTTCTTATTAATTCAAACTAGAAATCTATGACCCTTGAAAAAAAATTGACTAAGCAAAAGGAAACGCTTAGCTTTCATGATTGTTCCAGTTACCAGACAACCTAATATAGAACCCGATCTATTAGATCAGACAAGCATTGTGTTAAGCCTATTTAATACCATCTTACAAACAACAAATACACAGGTAGAACTTGAACGTTCATGGGTTGTAATTGAAAGGGATATTAGCATCTAAGAACAATGGGAAGCTAGACAAAGACAGTTAAGGAACCAACTGTGATATCACTTTCCATTAAGCTAGTCTTTTTACCCATCAACTATCTCTACCTTTTCATATGCCTTGATGGTATACTTTAGAGCCTTAAAGTATAAACTCAGGAACAACATCTTTTTGGCACCATTGTCAAGGAGCGAAGAAATGAATTTTTTTCCCTGGGAAGAACGACATTGACATTTTCTTTCTTTGATAGTGAAAAAAGATCTAAAAACCTTCTAAGGCTACCTTTATCTTTCACTTGGTGACTCCATGATAAGTAAACTATCTTTTAGCCGAAAGAACACCAGAAAGAACCCGGACGACAAGCAGACCTCACACTAATCATTTCACCAACACATACCATCTGTCAAACTAATTCTACACGGTTGAACGTCAAAGGAATACTTGAAAGATCCATCTCCCTCCCCCTTTCAATCGATACATTCTCTTTTCCCGAAGTCCACACTCCTACTACCGAGCACTCTGACGAATGCCCTGTGTATCCTAATATAACCTCGTTCGATTCTTCGATATATTCGTCTTACAAGTATGGAGAAACAATTTCTCTTCATCTTGGGCCTTCTTTCTCCAGTTTCTTGTGCCTTGACGATCAGTTCCCCACAACCTTTCTGTCACATTCAAGTACAACCCAAAATCTACCAAGATTCCATGAGCTTTCTCCTCATACACTCCAAGTTTCAGCCTCAAATCTATCAATGGTTGCGCACGGAGGTGCGGGGGCTAGAGGCAATGTTGTAGGTGGTGTCACGGGAGGAGTGGCAGGCGGCCAAGTACCACTCCCTAGAATTTTTGCTAATGTGGCGACCAGATATGCCCCTCTTGTCCTCTCAGTTCCCCTACATGACCTTCCAGAAAATTACATGAAAAATCTCCCAAAATTTACAGGGGAAGGCGATTTAACAGCACAAGAACACATCAATTTCTTTGACCAATTTGTCGATATCCTAGGACTCGAACACAAAGATCTCTACTCCAGAATCTTAGTACAAACTTTCAAAGGGAAGGTCAGAACCTGGTTCCAAGGCTTAGCAGCGGGATATTTAAGGTCATACGATGAACTCGAAAGTGCTTTCATCAAACAATGGGGAGAAAGAAAAGATCACCTCTATTATCTTATCGAATTCGGGGCTCTTAGAAAAAAAAATTCTGAATCAATTCTCGAGTTCACCCAAAGATTTAATAAATTGTATAATAAAATTCCCATCGAGGTCAAACCTTCTCAGCCTGCAGCGAAAGTAACTTTCGTTGGAGCTTTCAACCCTGATTTTTCCCTACTATTGAGAGAGAGGAGATCAGTAGACCTCACCAAGATGCAAGACGATGCCCTAGAAATTTAATCAAACATTATGGCTTTAGAAAAGATAAAAGCCAAAACGGAGGCTGGGAACAAAGAAACTAAAAGATACAGAGAACAAGGAGGATCTTCTGGGTCAGGAAGATCTTCAGGAGACAAAATGGATGGCATGGCTAGGATAATTAAAGAAATGTCTAATAAGATTTCGAAAATGGAATTAGATCAGACAAAAAATGACCATTTTCCCAAAAAGGATTTCAGAAGGAATCCCAATCCTCAAGTCCCACAAAGACAGATTAAGAATGAGGATCAGAAAATCCCAACCCCCTTCAAGAGTGAAAACTTCATTGGAGAGGAAGATTTAGAAGATTTCAAGGAATTAGAGGAAGATATAAACAATTTGGGTGATGATGAGCCACAACCCTATTTATCGAGACAAGGTTATGAAAATTTCTTAAATAAAGAAAATAGATTGGAAAATGACCTAAACAGTAGTACTTCTGAATATTTGACTTACCAAGGTATTTCCGATGGTATAATGGTCGAGCTTCACCAGAAGTACAATCTAAGGCCTAGAAACAAGAATCTCACAATCACACAAACGAAAACGATCTTACCGAGGGGAGAGACAGATGAGACAATTTCAAAAAATGTTGAAAAGCAGACTGAAAAAACTAACATAACAGACACTCAAACTACCAAGAATAAGGTAGCTGAAACACCCACGATCAAAACACGGAAAGAGAAATCTCCTGCAACTGAAATGAAACCTTCACCACTAAAGAAAGTTGATAAGAAGGGGATCGAAGCCCAAGCCATAGAGAACGACAAAATTGCGGGGAGTTTTAATCTGGAAAATGAAATCAATAAAATAAAGATCCCCATACCTCTTGTCGAGCTGGCAAAAAACCCCATCTACAGAAAACAAATTGCCAAGATGATTAGTTTTTCAGAAGATGAAATTCAAGCCGATGTCATTAACCTAGAAGATGACAAACCGAATATAGTTTTTGGTCCACATTTGGAAGGCGCCAGATACATTGTTGCCCCCTTCTATATCATGTTAACTCTGTTCGACCAACTACTCCATAACTGTATGCTCAATTCTATAGCATCCCACAATGTAATGCCTAAAGCTATTATGGACAAATTGGGTCTTGAAATCACCAGGCCTTATGGATAACTATATTATTTTGATTCAAGAAAATTTAAGTGTATAGGCATGATTAAAGACTTGGTGGTAAATCTGGCACAAATCCCTATGAAAATCATTCTCATGGACATAGTGGTCGTCGATATCCCTCTGAAATATGGTATGTTGTTATCCAGATCCTAGGGCACCAAGCTTGGAGGATCTCTCCATCTTGACATGACATATGCTACGATTCTAGTTTTTGGAGGACAATTCACGCGCCTGTATAGAGAAACTAGGTTGGCATTTACGGTAAGTGATCCATGTCACCTGAATAACCACCCTATATATATATTGTAGATAAATATCTAGGTAATTGTATTTTATCCATTGATGATGATATTGTTTTAGGTATAGATGAAAGTAGTACAGAAGAAAAAACAGAAACAGAAAAAAATAAAAAAAAATTATATAGCACTGGTGTGTGGAAGATGTTTTTTTACGGCGCTTCATCTTACCTTGGAGCTGGAGTTGGGGCACTCCTTTTGGGCCCTGATAATCAATTCATAATACCTTTTTCCTATAGACTCCAGTGGAATGTGGACCACACTAATAATGTATGCGAGTATGAAGCCTTAGTGTTAGGGCTAGAAGCCGCTAGGAGAATGAAAATAAAAAACCTTGAAATCTTTGGTGATGCCAAGCTAATCGTAAAATAGGTAAACCAACAGTACCGGGCCAAACATTCTAGGCTGAGGTCTTATAGGAATTGCGTCTAGGATCTGATCGAAAATTTCTTCTCCTCTGTCAAAGTCCACTACATTCCAAGAAATGAAAACCAACAGGCTGATGCGTTAGCCAAAGCAGCCTCAACCTTCACACCTCCCACCACTTTCAAACTAAAGTACCATATACAAATGAGACACCAACCTTCCATACCCAATAACATACAGCAATGGAAAGTTTTTGAGGATGATGAACAACTGCGCAAATTTTTAGAATCGATAGACGAGTTTGTCGAAATGCATGTTGACCAAGAAAACCAAAATGATCCTGTTTGGATTATGCAAGAAGGGGAATACCCCCAAGAATTCCACAACAAAATTTCCAATCATCGAATGCTTGTTCTAAAAAATAACTAGATCCCCAAGGGCCTGATCCCCTTGGAAAGGTTATTTAATCAAGACGATATCCCTTTAAGATCCACCTTACAACCTCAACCTGAAGAGGTTGAGGACTGTGACATAGGTACCAAAGAAAACCCTCGGTTGGTGAAACTATCCAAATACCTATCCCCAGAAAACAAAAGTAAATACGCTAAGTTTCTTAGAAAATATAAAGACGTTTTCGCTTGGTCTTACGACAAATTGAGAACTTATGATACTTCTATAATCGAACATAAAATTCCTTTGAAACCTAGTGTCAATCCTTTTAAACAGAAACTCAGATAGATAAACCCTATCCTGCTACTAGTAATAGAAAAAGAGGTCAAAAAACTCTTAAACGCCAAAATCATCGTCCCACTAAGATATTCCAAGTGGGTAGCTAATTTAGTCCCAGTAAGAAAGAAAAATGGTGAAATCAGACTATGTTGATTTTAGAAACCTGAACCAATCATCACTCAAAGACAATTATCCATTGCCTAAGATGGACCATGTCTTAGAGAAAGCAGTTGGAGATAACAGAATGTCAATGATTGATGGTTTTTCAGGTTACAATCAGATCGCAGTACACCAATACGATAAGGAAAAAATGGCTTGCACTACCCCTTGGGGTACCTTCATGTACGATAAAATGTCTTTCGGCTTGATGAACGTGGGGGAAACCTTCCAGTGAGCCATGGACATCGCCTTCATGGGTGAGAGAGATAAATTCGTTTTTATCTATCTCAATGATCTGATTTTTTCAAAATCTAATGTAGAACATTTAGTACACATGAAGCAAACTTTCGAGAAATGTCGTAAATTTGGTTTGTCCCTCAATCCCAAAAAATCTCATTTCGCTATGCAAGAAGGTAAGTTATTAGGTCATATAGTGTCTAAAGACGGAATCAAAATCGATCCCAAAGGAATTGAAGCAATAGATACCATAAATATCCCTAGGAATGTAAAAGAAATTCAATCTTTCTTAGGAAAAATAAATTTCTTGGGAAGATTCATCCCTAACTTCGTCGAAATTGTGAAATTGATCACAGATATGTTAAAAAAGAACAATGAGACGAAGTGGACAAGCAAAGAGAAAGCATCCTTTCAATGAATCAATAAATTTATCAACGAAGCACCAGTCTTGGCAAGTTCTGATTACACAAAAGAATTTCTAATTTTTTCTTTCGCTTCCGAACACACTATTGCAGCTGTATTGTTACAGAAAAACGAAGAAGGCTTTGAACAACCCATTTATTTTTTCAGTAAAAGTATGAGAGATGTTGAGTTGAAATACAATATACTAGAAAAACAAGCTTACACAATGGTAAAGGCTCTCAAGGCCTTCAGAACGTACGTATTACATTAGAAGATCATAGCCTATGTTCCTACAAGCCCTGTCAAAGACATACTGGTTCAGCCGGATAGTGATGAGAGAAGAGGCAGATGGCTAGCCAAGATTTAGGAGTTCGATTTTGAAGTCAAACCAACAAAACTCATTAAATGCCAAGGTATGGCTAAGCTATTAGCCGAATCCAACTTCACTTGGAATCAATCAGCTGCAAGAAGATGAGGATTTTCTAGAGATAAATGAACTCGACTTCGCTACACCTACGGTTGCCATAGAAGACAGGTTTTCTTCTTCAGTCTAGTACCACGATATTATTTCTTACTTATTGACTCTTCAATGTCCCAGTGAACTAACCCCATTTAAATCCAGGACACTAACGCTACAAGCTATAAAATATTGTATTGTAGACAGAAAATTACATTGGAAGGATCCCCTAGGTTTCCTGCTAAGCTATTTAGTCGAGACCGAAACTGAAAAGGTTATAGATGAGTTCCATGAGGGAGTGTGTGGAGGACACCATGCTTGGCGAGCCACAGCTTATAAAATCTTAAGAGCTATATATTACTGGCCCAAACTTTTCACAGATGTAAACACCAAAGTCCGAACTTGTGTTCCCTGTCAGTTATTTACAGGTAAACAGAAAGTCCCAGCTTTACCTCTAATTCTAGTTAAAACCGAAGCCCCTTTTCAGCAGTGGGGTCTTGATTTTATTGGAGAGATTCACCCACATTCCACTACTCAGCATAGGTGGATTCTAACTGCAACGGACTATTTTACTAAGTGGGTGGAAGTTATTCCCACGAGAAACACAACTGACACAGTTGTAATCAATTTTCTAGAGGAAAATATTTTATCCAGATTCGGCTATCCTCGAAAGATAGTCACCGACAATGCACAAGCATTTAAATCGATGGCTATGATAAACTTTTGCCAAAAAATCAACATCATATTAGGCCACTCCGCAACTTATTATCTGCAGGGCAACGGTTTAGCTTAGTCATCTAACAAAAGTCTGAAAACTGTGATAAAAAAAATATTAACTGAGAATAAGAAGACGTGGCATATCCACTTGAAATACGCTCTATGGGCCAATAGGAGAAGTACCAAAAGGGAAATTGGAATGTCCCCTTTTCAAATGGTATATGGCATTGGTGTTATTTTACCAATCAATCTTGCTCTGCCAGTAATGAAAATTTGGCAAGATTCAAATGAAGAACCTAACGACATTACGAGGAGAGAAAACCAGTTGGTCGAAGTCCAGCAAAATAGAATAGAAGTAAATGAAAAGTTGCAGAGATATCAGGATAAAATGAAGGCCTTATTCGATCAAAAGGCTAAGGATAGAGATTTCCTTCCTGGAGACCTGGTACTAAAATGGGAAGCCAGAAGAGAAGACACTGGAAAACACGGCAAGTTCGATTTGATCTGGTCTGGACCTTATAGAGTCTTAGCCTCAAAAGGGAGAAAATGCATTTTCATTAGCAAATCTAAATGGAGACATTATGAGCGCCCTTGTAAATGGGTGATACCTTAAACACTACATGCAGTAATACGTTTTCGATCTTTCATTGTATATACCGATTTGTTTTCATGTTTTCTTTATAGTTAC
>JASDQU010306960.1:87171-97985 GCA_032191745.1 Picea mariana | reverse complement strand
TATAAGGAAATGGTAGTATAAAGAGGGTTCCCATTAGATTTTCATGCAATATCACACATCTACTATTTTTAAATGATATTTAATGTTTTGTGAAGGTGTAATGTCCCCATTTTCATGTTCCCTTCCTTTGTAGTTGGAGATGACTTTATGGGTTTGTGTCAACATGATCATAGGGGTAATTGGATGTTACTAGTGATATTAGGGGGTTTAGAGAAGATAGTCGATGCTTTTATAGGTCCACTTATCATATTTCATAATCAAGATCATTCTTGTGCAACAATATTTTGATTTTGTTACATTTCGACCGTTCCCGTAATTTGGAGTATTATTGAGCATTAATTAATGGATTTCACTAAGGGTGTCATTTTAATAATTATCTAAGAAAGGTACCTTAGTGTAATAGCTCGTTGGAACTGGGAGGAAAAGTTGTAAATGTTGAGATGATGAAAAAGTGACCTTCAGTGGTCCGGAATGCTTTAAATTCAAATAAATCATTGTTTGGAGTAAAAAGGTTTATTAAATTAATAAAATGATTTTAGGAGAAAATATTAAAGATGAATTAAAAATTCACTAAGGTGAAATGGGTATAAAGAAGAGATAGGGGCTCATTTCCTCTCATTATGTTGATGATTATTTATGATTTGACTTGGAGATATCTTAGAGCCTTTGTGGGTTTGGTGTAAACCCTAGTTTAGATTGGTTTCAGTGATGAGAGATCCACCCTAGCTAATCAAGTTTCAGTGGTGAAATATCCCACCCTAGACATTGATTGGGAAGGCCATCCAAGTCTTCCATTTGGATTTCATTTTTGAGGAGTTAGATATACCTTTTTTCAGCACCTTGGGATTTGAAGAGATCATATATTTTTAAGAAGAGGTGTAGCCATCTTGAGGAGGTCGTTTTGGTTGAACAAGGGTAGATTTTTCTTTTGTTGGCAGATATCTTCATTATGGCAGTTGATACCATCCTTGGGGGGACCGAGTTCCTTTTTGTACTAGTCAAATATTGTAGAGTGGGGATGATTTCTTGGGGTAAAATCCATTTACTCTTGGCAGGGATGTATTTCCATTATCTAAGGGCCAAGTAACTATTGTTTGGGTCGAGTCTTCTCATCAAGGGGTCGAGTTCACTGTTGAGGCGAATTCTATGTGTGGTTGGGTTGAGTATTTATTGAAGAATAGGCAGAGATCCCTTTGCATGCTAAGTTAATTAACTGTTGAGTCGTATTTCCTTCTTGATGGGAGAATTCCTTATGGTTGAGTCATTTTATGGAGTATAGAGGCTGAGTTTTCTGGAGGCAGTCATTTCCTTTATGTTGGTAACTAGATCAATGGTTTATGGGGGCTTCTCAACAGGAATTGCATATCCAACATTTCACTTCAAACTACCCACAAATCATGCCATTACTTGCTAGAGTAAAGGAGCTATACAGAGGTCGATTTACACATTGAATGGTTGTTGGTTTATGTGTATCTACAATCTAGGTCAACAATAAACTTGATCAAACCTGTGAGTTATTGGTTGTTGTATTTATTGCAAATTATAATAATAATAAATATGGGTAGATATAATATGTTCATTGTTGTTATTACTATTGCTTGAATTATTTTTATTTATACTCTAGCTATTATATAATTTGCATATAATATTGGTTCTATTTGGCACATAAATTCCCATGCAAACACCCTAAACCAATCAAGAACCCAAACAACAAATAGACAATGGAACAGCAGCACAAGAGGGAATTAACAGTGGTTTTGTAACATACCCATCGCCTAGTTGAGAAACATTACATGCAAAAAGTCATTCAATTATTAATATTTACTGCTAATCAAATTCGTGTAGCTTACCAGCACTAGATCACACACATATTTGACCATTTGACTAAAACTACAGTTTTAAATGCATCTAACCACGTATATTAAACATGAATATAATTGTTCAAGAAACAGCAAACACACAACATTCATATAAATTATTTACACAACGGAATTTAACCTCAGAACATAACAAAAACACTTATATGTTAATGATTAACCAAATGGTTGCAAACGAGGATGAACCTCCCATCCATAGGCATTGTTAATCATTTTATCTCATAAGCAATCCACCCCTAAGTTGAGGCTATGAGTCCACAAGGAGATTCAGCCAACTAGCTATCCACTCTCCACGCAGAGCAACCCCAAACCTGGGTTCTAGTCTCACAGCAGTTCCAAACCTCCAGTTCTTTCTCTTCCCCACAACCTGCACTACCCAAGGATTGTGCCCCCTTCACTATCCTAAGTTCCTTGGGTTGCACCATTCATTTATCAGGGACACTAGTGTATTTCTTTGGCCAAGAATCACTCAGTTGGGAACTCTAGTAACTCTTAGTCATTTCATATTTTCTCACAACAACCTTCACAAGGCTCTGAGTCATTTTCTCCATAGAAAATCGGACCACATGATCACAGCCCAATTTATAGGCACATAGGCCTCTTTCTTAGCATTAAAACACTACAAATGATGGCTTCCTTCAAGTATACCATGGTTGGTCCTCTTCCCATCCCTCTGCTCCTTTTCTACCCAAAATATACATGTAAAAATTGTCCCTATTTTGCATACGAATTCCCTCTTCTTCCTTGCTTTCTTGACTCACACTCTTCTCAAGGATGATTGTACTTCATCCCATTATATCCAATAACTATGGGATGTGTGTTGAAATTTTGGTATGCTCATTTAACCATAGACAATGTCACAGCATTGTCACCCAACCATAGGAATTCACATATGCCACCCTCGAGCACACTAACCTTTACTTAGAATAATTTCGCCAAGACTACTCCAGAACCAACAGATAAACCATAGCTTCTAACTGCGGAAATAACTCAAGACAAGTATAGTGCTCCTTCTACAAGGGTAGCACACAAGAGAGAGAGTCTCCTTATCCACAAAACAAGTACCATACACAATTGCAGCAATTGTAGTTGCACTACTCTCTCAGACCTGCGTCATACTTAGAAAGAATATCACCAAGAATATCACTTGATAGTGATAGAGAGGGACCAAGACTAGGATATGATCATACACCCGTATTCCTCCTTATATTTGTAGTTGCGGCTGCAACTGCGGCTCTACAAAACATTTGTGCTCTGACTGGGTATGTAAATGTGATAAAACGTCCTCTATTTATATTAATCAGTCCAATGACTTTTGTGGTTGGGTTGACCTGACTTTCTAGTAATTATATTTTCTATTTATCGTTTTCCTTGTGGATCTGACTTTTCTTTCTGGAAGATAATATTCTAATATTATTTATTCTACTAGGCTAACTTATCTTCTAGGTTTTCCACACATATGTTTAATGGTTCACTTGCTTCTGGAATATTCTATTCTAAGTCATAGGTTACACATAGAGGTTAATACCTCCTGTGGCTACCAAAACATCAACACTCCATCTTATCTAGGGAGATATTAACTAAGATGGTCTTCATGTAGTGGTCTCAAACACATCCATCCATCTCACATGTCATGGGCAAGACTCGCATGGCCTTGCAAACCAGTCTACAGGTAGCATCACCATAGCCACACAAGCTATCATATGATAAAAATTATCATGTAAGTATCACCATTATAGTCGCACATTATCCATCTAGCTGGTAAACACCTCCAACACTATTGGTTGGCCCTCCATCTAGTAACCTTCGATGTTACTGATCGGAACTCTAAATGGGAATCATTTTTGACACTATCGGCCAACATATAGTTCATACAGAACTAGTAACTCGTCAGCTCACATAGAATTTGACTCAAAAATTTAACACTCCCTCTTAACAAGGAAGGTATTCATGTTAGAAAAATCATCATCATTGCTTATGTGCTTCTGCACACCTCAATCATTTTCTTGTTGAATTTCACGAATCCATACATCATAAGAAGCTCTGCACTTTCACTGGAGTAGTGTACCATCCTTTGTTGTAGTAGTATACGAACCTGTGTTGGGGTAACATACCAGCATGTGTTGGAGTAGCATGCCAACCTATGTTGGGGTAACATACTATCCTGTGTTGGAGTAAAATACCAACATGCATTAGGGTTACATACCAACCTACATTGGAGTAGCATACCAACCTACATTGGGGTAACATACCAGCCTGCGTTGGAGTAGCATACCAACCTGCACTGGGGTAACATACCAGCCTGTGTTGGAGTAGCATACCAACCTGCGTTGGGGTAACATACCAACCTGTGTTGGAGTAGCATACCAACCTGCATTGGGGTAACATACCATCCTACGTTAGAGTAGCATACCAACCTGCGTTGGGGTATCTCCCACTACTGGGGATCACATCACTTCCCGCTACTGGGGAATACATCAATTCTCACTACTGGAGAAAAACATTTGGACCACTCCAAGATTTTCCCTAATAGAGGCTTGGTCAACATATCTGCTACATGTTCATCGATAGAAATATACTGGAGCAAGTGTCTCATCATAGTATTACCCCTCTTGCTGGGAGAATCCTCTGGACACAACTCAGTCTTTGTACATCTCTAGGTTATTTATCTGCAGCATTCTTAATCTTGTAGATCAAATTAGAAGTCGCCATTGACTTCCCTACTGGTCTTGGAACCAAGGAAAAGATATATATCCTAGTCTTTATGATTGGCTTCCTCCTCGTTCATTGTATCAAATTCTACTAAATCAAGGGAATATTCCCATAAGATCTCATATCTTTTTGAAGCCTTTGAAGCTTTGATCTATCCTTCTCAACCCATGGCATCTTCTTGTCAGTTCTGGAAGACGTCTCTCTCTTCCATTTGAATCTGAAATTCTCTGGGTATCCATTCTCCCTCTTAAGCTTGACTCTCTCTGAGTCTATATAATCTTAGAAGCCATATTATCCCTCTATGTGGGATGATTTCCTCTAAATTCTCATGTGAATGGTCCTGGGGAGGTTGCTCCTCCCTACTAGATCGTGACGGTTGACTCCCTATGAACTCTAGATTCTTTTGAGCTGGTACTTGGTGGGGTTTCTTGCCTCACCACAAGTGGATCCATATTCTTCTCATGATATGGCTCATCAATGTTTCAACCTGCAAAGTTTCATGGGACCACATTGGTCTCTTCTTGGTTTCTACAACGATTCTAGGTAGGCCCTTCTAGCTCTATTAGCTCTTCCTGATCTGAGGAGTGATCAACTGCACTAGATGGATTTGATAGGTTATCCTTGGAGCCTTATGCTCCTTGCAATCAATATCCATATGAGATACACAGTATCCCACAAAAGTACCCTTCTTCATCTTCTTCTTCTTTGGTACATGGATGTATACAGCTGTGTATACAACTTATTATCTGGATAGTCTCCTCCATGTCTCAAAGTAGAGACCATCTAATATGTTTCCTCCTGCAATAGTCATTATACCTCCCCTCAGAGTTATCACTTGTGACCTACCCAAAACAAGGACAACAATGGGGAAAATAATAGACAAGAATAATACTCTTATAATAAAAAACAAGAACGAGAACAATAATCACAATAGCTCCTTTTCATAGCTATTGCTTGTGACCTGCCTGGAACAAGATCCAAAATAAAAATACAATAATAAGAAATAGGAAAAACACTCTTCTAGTGTTGTGATCAATCATTCATCCATGGTATCCTCCATGTAATTTATAAAATAACCTACCTGAGACAAGAGAAACAAGATCAAAAAGTATAATAGTATTTTCATAAGAACATATCTATGTCAACAAGAATAAAAAACAACCTCATGGTAATCATCATATTGTTACCAAGGTGACCTGCCTAGAAGCAAAACAAGAAGTATCTCCTAAAGGAGATGTTAGTTCATCTTGTGACCAAGTACAATAAGAATTTATATCAATAGTACTCACATGCTGCCAAGTATTCATTGTATCTAGCAGTAGTAGAACCTTTCAAGGATTGCTTTAACAACTAGTAAGGTTGCAATTATTAAACTTGATATTTGCAAATTGGAAACTTATTAATTTAATCAATCGAGCCTGGAACCTGGAATCTTATCTTCAAGAACGAGTGTTGTGATTTTATTTCGAGTCTCCTTCACTCAAGATGACAAGTATTCTCTTCAACATATCACCTGTACTTAAGATGATATGCTTTCTTGACAGAAATTTGAGTTAGAGAATATAATGCAAATAAACTCTAAAAACATCAACCTTAATCAATCTAATACTTTGAATAGAGTCATCTTGTAACTTTAACTTTGAATATATGTCACTATGATAATCATAACTTCAATAGATCAAAATACAACTAGATGTTCATAAGATTACAATAATGTCGTAATAGCTAGAGGCATATGAAAACAATCAAACCTGGAGTGCATTGTTCCTCTGAATGTGTTGGATCTGAGATCCCTCTCGATCTACGATTGTAAGAAATCCCTTCTCCTGCAATCACACTCAAAATAGTAATACAGTTTAAATATATATAATTACATACCTTCGACAGCATTAGCATGCAGTGGCACCATCTGGTAGCAGCAACAAGCAATGATGAACCTTAAAACTTCAAAGTTTCTCCAACTTGTAATCTAAAGGTAGTTGTAGATGCGCTAGGGTAAGGTGCACTAGGACAACCAAATATTAGTCCCAACACTTCACAGAAACTTTCACTGCAACTAGTGTTGGCACTACAACTGGTGTTGCAGCTAGCATTGTAACTAGTGTTGCAACTGGCATTGCAATTGGTGTTGCAACTGGCATGAAGCATCTAGCATGAAGGAACTGGCATTGCAAATACAAACTGCAGGCCTAGGTTTTTATGAGGAAACCCTAATTTCCTCATATGTACTTAATGAGATTGACAATGGGGGAAACTGAGGATCTTCCTTCCAATAGTTAGACTGTTATGAAGGAAACCAGCTCTGATACCATGTTGAAATTTTGGTATGCTCATTTAACCATAGACAAGGTCACATCATTGTCACCCAACCATAGGCATTCACTTATGCCACCCCTGAACACACTAACCTTTACTTAGAAGAAATTTGGTAAGCCTACTCCAGAACCAACAGATAAGCCCTAGTTGCTAATTGCAACAAGAACTCAATACAAGTAGAGTGCTCCTTCTCCAAGGGTAGTGCATAAGAGAGAGAGTCTCCATATCCACATAACAAGTAAAATACACAATTGTAGAAGTTGTAGTTGTACTACTCTCTCATATTTGCACCATAATTAGAAATAATATCACCAAGAGTATCACCAAGAGAATCACCAAGAATATCAATTTATATCACTAGAGAGAGACCAAGACCAAGATATTACCATATTCCCTTATTCCTCCTTACATCTGCAACTGTAGCTCTCCATAAAACTTGCACTCTAACTGGGTATGTAAATGAGTTAAAACATCCTCTATTTATATTAATCATTCCAATGACTTTTCTGGCTAGGCCGACCTGACTTTTTGGTAATTATATTTTATGTTTATCTTTTTCCTTGTGGATCCAACTTGTCTTTCTGGAAGATAATATTCTAATATTATTTATTCTGCTAGGTCAAATTTTCTTCTAGGGTTTCCACACATGTGTTTAATGGTTCACTTGCTTCTAGAACATTCTATTCTAAGTCATAGGTTACATGTGGAGGTTAATACCTCCCACAGCTAGCAAAACATCAACAAGGTGGCCACTCACACCCACCCTCTTACGTGAGTTTAAATGGTTGGCCTCTCATACACTCTGTTGGTCCTAAGATTTGCACCTGACTGCTAAGGGTAGAGCTAGGCCACCTCAGTTGTTGGAATGATTGGTTTTTATAATTTTGGTTTATTTGTTTTGATAGTCAGGTGATGGATGAGCTTCAAGGGCATGGGTCTAGTTGGATTGTTCCACAATATTAGCTACAATGTATCCCTTATCTAGTGGCATGCATTCTGGTATAGAAAATACAAGATATAAAAGTAGAACAGAAAAACACTAACAAGCATACAATTTGTCACTTGTAGCTAGAAATTTTATATCTAACAAATTGCATTAAACCCAAAACAATACTTGGAGTACATTTCTCAATAGGTTGTAAGCACATTAGCTGAAAGAGAAAGAATATTTTCTTTGCAAAACATTCAACATGCATCCAAATAAGAAGAAAAAACAAGCAAGATTGAGAAAGAAAGTCTATTCACCAGAAATTATATTCACTGAATAGAAAACTTTGCAGATCTTACACTTCATAAGCCCAGTCTATATCATGGTAGCTTGATACACCCAAAAAAGTTGAACCCTTTCAAATTCCCATATTCTTCTATTTATCCACTAAAGGGATTTGAATGCCTATCTCAGATCCTAAATTCTAGTGGTTAATATGTTCATTACATTCAGATATGTAAACCTTAAACTTCATCATTCGGTTATGATTACTCTTAAAGAACATTTCTTTACATTGAGTGAAGTAAAGTTTAGATGCTAATTTGTAGGGATAACTCCTCTTTACTGAGCCTACAACCTCAAACTAACAAAACATTGTTTTTATCAAAAAGACATTTTATTAACTGGTTGTAGTATCTCAAACTAAAACAAAAGATTATCTAACTAAAACTATAGCCACTCCTGATTTTTTCTTAAAATGCTCTGCCACGTGTCCATATTGCCTTCGAATGTAGATATGGAAAATGAACTGACCCCTCCTAATCTTTTCATGTTGATCAATTGATGACATCAAATATGTAATGATATCTGATTATTATTTTATCTTCCTAGAAATATGGAATCGACCCTTGATTGACCATTATGAATCTGGAGTTGTTGGATTGATTCCCATGAATGTTGATCTAAAATAATGCCTGGAAAAGAGAATCGATTCTACTAAAATCTTGAGATATAGAAGTGAATATGATCATTTTTCCGTTTGAATATTTTGCCTTCAAATCTTCAATTGATAGCACACTTTGTTGCTTGGAAATGGCATGAAAATTCAAGTTCTGTTGTTGATTATGTTCATGATTACACAGCACTGATATAAACTTCACATTCGTCATGTATTAGTGCAGCGAAGAAATCATTTGGTTGTTAATATCTGAAACTAAAACCCTATAAATTTCACAACCCTTCTTTACATTGCGATCTAAAACATAAAAGAATCCAAGTGAAGTTCCAACAAGAATGTCCAAATAACCATCACCATCCAGCTCGACCACTGAAGGAGAAGAGTAAGTATGGGCACGAAATATTCCATAGTGTGTGCTTATATCCAATTTGAATGCTCCATTTAACTTGTTTGGTATCGAGATTGAAAACCATAATGGCACCAGCCACATATTTACTAACATCTATATCACTCAATCTTGTTGATTGTGCGGGGTTATTATTGATCAAAGAAGTAAAATTCCGCAACAGTCATCTACCATCCTGTTATCACTAGAGTACATAAGATATGGGAATCAATATTGACAAAAAATTGTGGTTTTAGATGTTGGGTCTCAGCAAAATTTTCATCTCTCTGAAATGCTTCATTAACATAGTCATCATATGAATATGTATATCCATTGGCAAAGCTATCTTCTCCATATCAAAGCAGATCAAAAGAAGAAATTGCTTCCTCCATTCCACCTCTCTCGGCACTTGATCATCATTAAGGCATCAGTCTCGACACTTAAGACATTGAATGGTGTTTGGTGGTATTTCGGTGCTCCCATCAATGGACATGACACTGGTCATTGGATTTTGCGTACTGTTTCTCGATGTTCTTGCACTGGATTTCGGGAATGGGCGCTTTATTTTCCTCTATGGGATATATCCCACATTCAATAGGAAAACAATATCTTGACGAGTTTAAATATCCAGTTGTATACAACTTCAATCAACGCGTAAGGCATTGTATATGACATGTGGGTGCAATCGACTGCTGCCTAAAGACTAAGCGTTAACTTGTGATTTGACTCGGGCTTTGATGTGCTGACTGAGGCATTGTTGATGACCAAAGCCTTTTGCTCCATGTGACCTGAGCTTGATGCTTGGTGTTGGTGTTGTCAATTGATGGTGTTTGGACATGATCTTCAATAAGACTAAGCGTTAACTTGTGATTTGACTCGGGCTTTGATGTGCTGACTGAGGCATTGTTGATGACCAAACCCTTTTGCTCCATGTGACCTGAGCTTGATGCTTGGTGTTGGTGTTGTCAATTGATGGTGTTTGGACATGATCTTCAATGTTGTTGATGCTGATCTGGTATCTTAAAGATTTAGCCCGTTGATAATAAATCTTTAAAAAAATCATTTTTGCTCCATGTGCCCTGAGCTTGATGCTTGGTGTTGTCAATTGATGGTGTTTGGACATGATCTTCAATGTTGTTGATGCTTTTGCTCCATGTGATGCTTGGTGTTGTCAATTGATGGTTGCTTGAACATGATCTTCAATGTTGTTGATGCTTTTGCTCCATGTGATGCTTGGTGTTGTTAATTGATGGTTGCTTGAACATGATCTTCAATGTTGTTGATGTTCTTGCTCCATGTGATGCTTGGGGTTGTCAATTGATGGTGTTTGGACATGATCTTCAATGTTGTTGATGCTGACCTGGTATCTTAAAGATTTAGCCCGTTGATAATAAATCTTAAAAAAAATCATGATAAGTTGAAAAACATGTATTAAAAGATAATAAAATATTATATATATGTTATTGATGTTGACTTGAACTTGGTATCTTAAAGATTTAGCCCGTTGATAATAAATCTTAAAAAAAAAATCATGATAAGTTGAAAAACATGTATTAAAAGATAATAAAATATTATATATATGTTGTTGATGTTGACTTGAACTTGATGCTTGGTGTTGTCAATTGATGGTGTTTGGAC
>JASDQU010306960.1:41734-54600 GCA_032191745.1 Picea mariana | reverse complement strand
ACTAAACATGAATTAAAAAGTCACTTGAAGGGAAAAAAGGTGAAAGGGGTATAAAGAAGAGATAGGGGCTCATTTCCTCTCATTATGTTGATGATTATTTCATTTCGACCATTCATGTAAATTAGGACTATTATTGAACATTAGTTAATGGATTTCACTAAGGGTGTCATTTTAATAAATTATCGAAGAGAGGTACCATAGCGTAATAGCTTGTTGGAACCAAGAGGAAAAGCTCTAAATGTCGAGCTAATGAAAAGTGACTTTCAATGGTCGGGAATGCTTTAAAGTCAAATAAATCACTTTTTGGAATAAAAAGGTTTATTAAATTAATAAAGTGATTTTAGAAGAAAATAATAAAGATGAATTAAAAAGTCACTTGAAGGGGAAAAGGTGAAAGGGGTATAAAGAAGAGATAGGGGCTCATTTCCTCTCATTATGTTGATGATTATTTCTAATATTGATTTGGAGAGCTCTTAGATCCTTTGAGGGTTTGGAGTAAACCCTGGTTTGCATTGGTTTTAGTGGTGAAATATTCCACCCTAGCTAATCAGGTATCAGTGGTGAGATATCCACCATAGCCATTGATTTGGGAAAGCCATTCAGGCCTTCCATTTGTATTTCATTGTGGAGGAGTTTGATCTACCCTTTTGCAGTAGTTTGGGGATTGAAGAGACCCCATCTCTTCTGGAGGTCATTTTGTTTAGGAGTTTCCTTTGTGAGAAGATATTTTCATGGGGAGGATGTTGTGTTCCTTTTGTAACAGCCTAAGATCGATTGGTAGAGGTTGGGTTCTTTCATAGCAATTGATTTCCACCTTGGAGGGTCTGTCATATCCTTCTTAGCAGACCGAATCTCATGGTTGGACTGGGTTCTTTACTATTGGGTTGTGACCTCTTATACCTAGGCAAAAATTTTCTATTGAGGTTGTGTGTACTCAAGAAAGGTCACATTTCTTCCATAGAGGCTACATCTCTACTTGAGGAGGTTGTTCTATACACCTTCTAATAGATTGAGAGGGATTTTTCCATTGTTCCATCTAATACCTTCATCAAATTGAGCTATATATTTGTTGTTTCGTGGTGTTTGAGGAAGATTATTTTTGCAGATGTAATTAATATCCAAGAAGACATCTACAGGTTAGAAGGTTTATATATGTACCATATTTATCATTTTTGGTCTATTTTTATGCACATTCGTCCAACTACAGTGTCAATCATTGCAAGGTGTTTAGAGGCCAAATATGTGAGTTATAATTATTGTGTAGGCTTATGATCAAATTCATAATAAAGTTGGACATGCCTATATATTTATATTGGTGTTGTAACAGTTGTTTGTGCACTAGTTAATTTAAACATTATTGTTATACTTAGTATGAGTCATGCATATCTTATTTGGAAACCAAACATTCACATATCCATTTGAACCATAACTGGTAACACCAAACAACAAGCATATTAATCTAACAACATCATGCAAGAAGGTTACAATGAGTCTGGGGGTTGTCTAACAAGTGTTTGACAAAAGCTCCATATCAAAAATAACTTAAGAACACTACAACAAACAGAGAAAGAGTTAGTGCAACGAGGTTGTGCATAAGTAGTAAGGTGTTTGACAGAAGTAAAAGAAAAGAAACCACAAAACTATAGCAGGTGCACATCTAAACAAAAAAACAAACCTTGAGGGGAAATATTACAAGGGTATCATAGCTTGTTGTCCAAGTGTTTGACGAAATGTCATACCATTAGAAGGAAACAAACTTATAGGTGTTTTTGGAAAAAATAGGTCCAATGTAGATAGGGACATTACATAGGACCTCCTAACATAAACCAAAAATACAAGGAAATGTACCCTAAATACATTCAAGAGACTCATATTCAATGCACACTCATAAGGAAAATCATGGTAGTTCTTCTTAACACATATATAATTACACATATAGATTACATATATGCAACTCAATGTTCTCTTTTTCATACCACTCAATCATACTCAAGACCATAATTAAGACTCTATCCCCATCTATCCATACATGTGGCACTACCAAGCTACTTTATGTCTTTTGACCTCATTCAACTATTGTTCTTTGATAATTCCATCTAGACAAGCTGCATGATCTCATAAATCGGCCTACTATTCATATTTGTGTTATATTTTCTTTGTCTTCATTGTGTCTCTTTATCTTTCTCAACAAATGCAACCTTTATAACAACACACCTATTTAAATCTATGTCTCCCACATGTACCATGGAAAATCCTTTAGCTTCTTATCCTTCACCATTCCATTTCTTATATTTTCCTCTCCACACTTACATCTTCTCTTGTCAACATCACCGACTTCTCATTGTCAACATATGTTAACTCTTCATTGACATTGGCACATACAAATTGTTCGTTGACATGTGTTAACTCATTTTCAATGTTGACATTTTCCAACTCACCATCAACATTTGTTAACTCATTACAAACCTTGACCCTAAATTCTATTGACCATCCTCTGTAGTCCAATTTATTATCAACGAGAGGTAAATCGGTGACCTTCTAGTCAATGGATCCCATCAATGAGAGGCTTGTTAACGACCTTCTTGTTAATGATTGTTGTTAGGAAATGCTAGGAAATGAGGAACACTTCCACACTAAACCTATCAGAAGAGAGGAGGGAATATTTAAACAAGAAAGTAAATGACAAAGCAAACAAACAATACAGAGAGATTTTACCCTGGAAACCCAAACCGGGAAAGCCAACATTCCTTGAGCTTTCTGATCTCTTGTTGTCTTATTCATTATGAATAAAAGGTTGCATGCCTAATCTTGGTTCACACCTAAGAAACAATCGACATCATACCTTCTTGCTTTACACGAGAACAACCCTGTAGACAATTCGGCTTACATCTGCATGACCAACAACCTCTAAATATTGGCTATTCTAAGATTAGCTTTTACAACATTAAAACACGTCTTCTTTATAGTATTTACAGTAGGTAAAATCCTAAAGAAAAGGCACCCAAAGACGGTTATAGATCCACATAGATCATTGGATACAAATCCCGTGAATCTAGGGATTCTATTACAGTCAACTACCGAGTCAGATTACCAATCGGTCTTCATTCGGTTGCCACACGCCCGCCTGTCAACCTCTTGTCAGTTGACCTCTTCGAACTGTTGTCGATGTCTTCAACTTCGAATTTACCTGGTAAAACCACCTCGAACTTTGACTTGTTGTCGATGTCTTCGACTTCCACTTTACTCAGTCGAACCACCTCATCCTTCAATTTGTTGTCGATTCCTTCTACTTCGATTGTCAGTCGATCCACCTTGATTAGACTTTCACTGCAAAGAATATAACAACCCAACATTCTCCCACTTGTTGTTTTCTTTGCTGAAACTGATAGATCTTTGAAATATCTTTCACAGACTCAGGGTAGCAATGCCCATTGCCTCTTTGCACCAATAGAACTTCACAGCACTCACAGACTTGGTCAAAGTGTTTGTTATGTTTTCTGACATGTCTACTTTCTCTAGCAGCACCTTGTTGATTTCCACCATGTCTCTCACGAATTGGTATTGTACATCAATGTGCTTAGTCCTAGAATGATAAGCGGGGTTCTTTGCCAAGAATATTACGCTTTGACTGTCACAATTTATCTTCACAACTTTCTGCTCAAACCCAATTCTTGAACATAGCCTTTGAAGCCATACTGCTTCTTTACCTTCATTAGTGGTTTCCATGTATTCATCTTTTTTCGTTGACAAGGCTACGACCGCCTATCGCTTACTCATCCAAATAATTTCTCCACCAAACATCTTGAAGATATATCCACTAGTTGACCTTCGTCGACCCAGATCTCCAACCCAATCGACGTCGACAAATCCATGTACATTTAATTTATTGTCACCTCCAGGTTTTCCTTGGTAGCATATAGCATAATATTTTATGCCACACAAATACCTAAATACTCTCTTGACAGTTGTCCAATGCTCCTTCTCAGGTGTCAACATGTACCTACTCAACACTCCCACCGGGCAATGTCTGGTCGAGTGCAGACCATCGCATACATTAGACTGACAATAACACTTGCATAGGGAACATGTGCCATGACCTCTATCTCCTCATGTGTCCTTGGACACTATTCAACAGTTAGCCTTGCTCCCACAGGAATTGGCACCTTCACAAGTTTGCAATCCTACATGTTGAAATGTTTCAAGATTGTTTCAATATATTTCTTCTGGTTCAACCAAAGATTTCTAGCTGCTCGATCTCTCTTGATCTCCATTTCCAGAATGAAGTTCGTTGCACTGAGATATTTCATGTCGAACTTGGAGGATAGTTCCTTCTTCACCTCCTTTATTCCGTTCATGTTGCTTCCAATCAACAACATGTCGTCGACATAAAATGCTACATATATTAAACGCCCACCTTCTTCTTTGGAATATATGCAATGATCAACTTTTATTCTCATAAACCCAAAACTAAGGATGTATGTGTCAAACTTTTGGTACCGCATCCTTGGTGATTACTTTAGACCATCAAAGGATATTTTCAGTTTGCACACCAAATCTTTCTTTCCCTTTACTACAAATCCTTCATGTTGTTTCATGTAGATTTCTTCTTCCAGGGCCCTATGTAGGAACATTGTCTTTATATCCATCTGTTCTATTTCTAAATCAAATGTTGTAGCCAAAGATATTAGTACTCTAATGGAAGTTGATTTTGCAATAGGGGAAAAAACCTCACCGAAGTCGAATCCTTCGACTTAGGAATATCCTTTCGTTACTAGTCGAGCGTTGAATTTCTCAACTTGAACTATTGCGTTCATCTTCATTTTGAATACCCATTTTCTAACGATAGGCTCTCGTCCACTAGGTAATTAGACTAAGTCCCATGTCTCATTCTTGTGCAAGGATTCCATCTCTTTGACCATGTCATCCTTCCAAAGTTGCCCCTCTATTGATTCGACTGCCTTCCTGGCCGACTTGGGCTCAACGTCGGTGGAAGTTAAAACAAATATGGAACGAAATCTAGTTGGACTATACCTTTCGATTGTTTTATTACTCATTCTGACCTCCTTACAATCGAGGTCCATTGTTCCACCTCTTCTTCTGATTCACTCAATTCATCTGAATCATCTTCTTCGTTCCTCGGTTCAAATCACACCTTCTCTGGTTTATTCTTTGTTTGAACAATTTCTTCAGGCTCTGACTTCCTTCCAACTTCTCTGAAGACCACATCCCGACCATACAATGTTTTCCTTGATGTAGGATCCCAAAGCTTATATCCTTTAATTCCTTCTTTGTATCCAATGAAAATACACTTGACTTCCTTCTTGTCCAGCTTGTTCCTCTTTTCCTCAGGAACATGCACAAATGCATCATAGCCAAATAATTTGAGATGTGAGACCGAAGGCTTCTTACCAGACCATACCTCATGTGGAGTCGTGTTAACTAACGCCGACGAAGGAGACAAATTCAATAGATATTTTGCAGTGTTGATTGCCTCTGCCTATAATTCTTGTGCGAGACCAACACCACAGAGCATGCTCCTTGCCTTGTCCATCAATGTTCTGTTCATTCTCTTAGCAAATCCATTTTGTTTTCGGGTATATGGTGTGGTATTTTGGCGTTATACGCCACACTTCTTGCAGAACTGATCAAATTCCTTTCCACAGAGTTCACCACCGTTGTCAGTTCTCAGCACATTAATCTTCTTATCTGTCTAGTTTTCTACAAGAGATTTAAACTCTTTGAATTTATCAAAAACCTTTGATTTCTTCCTCAGGAAATATATCCATGTCTTCCTAGAAAAATCATTTATGAAGTAGACATAATATAGGGATCCACCAAGTGAAGGCACTGAAACAAGGCCAAACACATCACTATGGACTAATTCTAGAATCCATTTTCCCTTGTTGCTCCAGATGGGAACCTCACCCAAATTTGTTTTCCATATATTCAATGTTCACAAAAGTCAACTTATAAATTACATTCAGAAAAATCTTCGACCGTACCTTTGTTATGCATAGCTCGTAGTCCTTTTTCTCCAACATGTCTCGTCCTCTTGTGCCATAGCATGGTTGGGTCGACTTTATGATGACTTGTCGAGTCAGTTTGAATAGACTCAACCCGATTCGAGTCGAGTCGAGTCGACTTTAAGAACATCAATGTTTTTGCATCTAGTCAAGTCAACATTCCCTAATAGCTTGTATAAGGTTCCATTACGAAGTCCTTTCATTAATACCATCACACCTCTAACCATCTTGAACATGTCCTTATGAAATAGAGTGTGCACTCCTACATCACTTATCTTGTTAACATATATCAAGTTTCTTTCCAAACCCAGAATGTGTAGCACACTTGGAAGGGTTCTACTCCTGCCATCTTGCAGTATCAGTCGAACTCTTCCTCGTCCGACAATTTGGTTGTCAAGTCATCCCCCAAGAACACATCTCCTCCTTCATATCGTTCATATTCACAGAACCATTCTCTATGTGGTGTCATATGATAGGATGTTCATGAGTCGATCAACCAAATATCTTGATTCGACTGTGTACTGGTCAACACCAGGTACACATCACCTCCCTTATCTGGAGTCATCTTTCTCTCAGTCAACTGCTTCTCATCGTATCTTGTAATGAATTCCATTACCTTCGACTTGCAGTCCCTTTTGTAATTCCCAGCTTTACCGCATTTCCAACATCTTCTTGTCGACTAAACAAGGTATTTAGATCTATCCTTCGACTTATACTTTCTACCAGAGAATTTTCCTTTATCTCTGTCAATCGATCAACCTCTCACCACTAATGCATCTTTGGTCGATCCTTCCATGTTCTTCCTTCTCATTTCTTCAGATAGTATAGATGCAACCATGTATTCTAGCACTAGTGTGGTTGAATTTCTCCCTATAGCCACGACTAAGTTATCCCAGGAGTCTGAAAAATAACATAATAGGCTAACACATTTCTCCTCCTCGGTGATTTTAATATCCACAAAATATAACTATCTTAAAATGGTACTAAAAAAATTTAAATGCTCAGTCACCGAAATTCCCTCACTCATCCTCAGAGGATACAATTTATTTATGAGAAACATCTTATTAACCAGGGATTTCAAATGGTACAAGCTCCCCAACTTGTCCCATAGTTTCTTGGTTGAATCTTCACCTGAGACATTCAACAGTATCGAACCTGCAAGACAAAGTCGAATCGTACGCCTTTCCCTTCTCTCGATTTTCTCCCATTCTTCCATAGACATAACTGTCGACATGGTATTTGGACAAACTGTTTCCCATTATTCTCGATCTATAAGGAGGTATTCAATTTTGAGCTTGGGAAGCTCAAAATTCTGGCCATTTATTTTTTTCGATCTCTATTCTTGAGCTGCTTGCCATTCTTTAACATAATATTTAAATATTTCTTACTTACGAGTCTTATTGAACCTAAGGTTTAGCTCATATCCAAGGTTGTTAAACCAAGTTCTGATACCACATGTTAGGACATGAGGAACACTTCCACACTAAACCTAGCAAAGGAGAGGAAGAAATATTTAAACAAGAAAGTAAATGACAAAGAAAACACACAGTACACAGAGATTTTACCCTTGACACCCAAACCAAGAAAACCAACATTACTTCAGTGTTATGCTCTCGTGTTGTCTTATTCAATTAGAATAAAAGGCTACACGCCTAACCTTGGTCCACACCTAAGACACAATCGACATCATACCTTCTTGATTTACACAAGAACAACCTTGTAGCCAATTCAACTTACATCTGCATGACCAACAACCTCTAAATATTGGTTATTCTATGATTATTTTTTATAGCATTACAACACACCTTCTTTATAGGATTTACAGTAGGTAAAACCCTAAAGAAAAGACACGCAAAGACGGTTACAAATCCATGTAGATCATTGGCTACAAAATCCCATGAATCTTGGGTTTCTATTATAGTCGACTACCAATTCGGATTACCAGTCGACTTTCATTCAGTCTTCGGTCGGTTGCCACACGCCCTCCTATCGACCTCTTATTGGTTAACCTCTTCGACTTGTTGTTGATTTTGTCGATGTCTTCGACTTCAACATTACTCGGTCGAACTACCTCAAACTTCGACTTGTTGTCGATATCTTCAACTTTGACTTTACCTTGTCGAACCACCTCGTCCTTTGACTTTGATTGTCAGTCAATCCACCTCGACTAGAATTTCACTGCAAAGAATATAAAAACCCAAAAATTATGTTGTATATTTTGTCCTTGTTGATCACTATGTCATCAATTCTCTTCTTGTTTATGATTATGGCATTGAGCTCATATTGTTGAACACTACGTTGTCAATGCTCTTCTTGTTGACCACCTTTTATTGTTGTCGAACCTTCTATCATTGTCGATTGATCTATTTTTAGCATCTTCCCCATCATCCATCTTCATATGTTGACCTTACCATCATCAATCGTTTTCTTTCTATCACCTATCACTTTGTTTGGCTTTTGCTTAGGCACCCTATCTTCTCCATTTAGCACATCTCTTTTCCTCTTTGCTATTGCACCTCTTATTTTCCTCGGATGCAAATTTATTCTCTCTACTATACTACGTCTATCTCTATGCATCACTACAATTGACTCTTTCTCTAGGTCATGTGCATCCTCTAATGCACCCATATGGGGTGTCCTCACCCTATGTTAAATGGTTTTGCATTAAGATTCATTATGCCTATTATGGGAGTTTGAGGTGCTAGGTTTAAGCATTGTTAATAATAGTCTGTAGTTTTTTATACATAAACCCAATACCTTCAAACTACCACAAGGGCATAAGGAACCTCTATATTTTTATCTTTCTTCACTGCTTTGCAAATAAAACATTCAATTATTTTAAAGAAACATCTCCACTTATTAGGGTGCCAAACTACTCAATGGAATTTACTCATGAGACATAAATCACTAATCTCTCGCCACTAATTAGTAATGCCAACAATAGTTTGGTGTTTATGTTCTTTGTTCTTTATAGCTTTAGTCAATAAGTTATACATGTAGTAGCCATTCTGAAGTTATGGCTAATTTATTGAGCTTGAAACTATCGATAGCTCCAAAAGATTATCTAGTCGGGTCTAATCATTAACACATGTGACTTTATTTATGAATGGTTTCTATTTCTTGGGACCTTTCCAATTCCTTAGGTCTTTTCATGTAAGAAATGAAGGGATTTATGAATGCAAACAAAGTTCTTTGCTTTCTTAGATCCTATTTAGATTCGCTACCTATAACCACATATGATAATCTTGTAATAGCATTTAATAGGTCACCTCTCACGGTTACATATAAATATGCTTATTATTATGAGGCTTGAACCTAGTAACTATTGTTACAAGGTTCACTACCCATCTAGTAATAAGTCAGTATACTTGCAATCATAAGGTCAACAATTGTATGACAAACTAAGAAATCCCTTTTTATAAGGGACACACTCCAAATTGTATGGAACAAATACATGACATAAGGTTTGGATAAATTATTTCCATTAGGGTAGACTACATATGCACCTAATTATTAACCAAGTGCATATATGTGAATTCAATGCAAATACAAGGTGCATGCACCTTAGCTACACATGTTTATGGTTTTCTAAAATTAGTTGTTTTGAAACCATAGCATGATTGAATATTATAAGTTATGAATTAGAAGATACAATAAAAGAATAAATCACTATTAAATGTTACAATAGATTAAAAAAAAAAAAAGCCTTATCAAAAGATAAGTGTTTTGAGGGAATCTATGAATACTCATATAAAGTGAAAACTATTACCCCCCCATTTCTAGGGGTAACTAAGAAGATGATGTCTTGAGGCCCGCAGGTTGCAAACATGGAGTGTCGAGAGCCCGGTGAATGGACATAGCCCCTCTTCTTACCCCACATCACCACTGATCAACAACAACAATGTCCACCACACTAGCTTGGCCCACAAAGGACAACATGTCTTTCTTCATGAGGTAACAAATCCGGTGTCGTGGTAAGTGTCATTTTTATAACTGATGCATTTGAACATGTTGCTAAGGGTCCTTTCTTGATTTTGAAAATGTTTTCTTGGAAATTATGCCTTTTGCCACATTTCACCTTGGTGGTTGACATGTTTTGCCTAGTAAGTGGGTCGACTTCGGGAAAGGTGCTACTACAAGGAGGGTCATCATACCATTCCTGCACATACTTATCACTTTCCATACTTCTTCCCTTTAATTTCCTCATCTTTGGGGGTTTTAGGCATATTGACCCAAGAAGGGCTTGTACCTCATTTTATGGGAAGAAGGGGCTAAAGGCAAATAGGCTTGTAGCTAGCAAAAAATAAAAGCCAATAAATTATCCTCCAGGTATTGCTCGCCCTAAGGTCCTAAGAGCAATGAAATGCTTCTCCATAAAATTCAAGGACCTGCAAAATAAAAAACATAACTAATAAATGTCCTGCTTGTTGAGGGAATGCATTTGTGATGTCTTTTACTCTCCTTGCACATGACACTCAATGGGTTCCTAGCTTCAAGTGGCATTGTGGTACTCTTTACTTTCTCTCATATAGTACTCAGTGTTCGAAATTTAATCAATTAGTGGCAAATAAAGGGCTTGGAAAAAGGTTGCATTGAAAACAAGGATGCAACACACCCTCTACTAAGACACCCATAAATGAGACAATATGAGCCCTTGTATGTCAAGAAACCCCATGCCCAAAAGTCACACCCCCATCCATCTCATAATCTTCTACATGACTTAGAGAGGGTCTTATTTGGAAACACTCCTTGACTTGGGGAAAGATGTACCCAATAGAGCACCATGACAACCCTCTCGTACTTAAATTTGGCAAGTTGTATAAGGTCTTTGAGCATTTGTTTATTTTGAAAAGGGGGGATTTGATGCACATGTTTTGGTGGTTATTTTAATAAATATGGCTTACTTGGAATGATCCATGTGACTTGTGGACCCTTGAACGATGTACTTGTTTGTCTTTGCAGGGCCTTGTCAGGTGAAATCTTGTTCATGGAGGCACAAGGTTGCTTGGACCTTCATAGGGGCATGAAGCCCACAAGTTGGATGATGTGCCCCCTCTCATTGGAAAATTGGGAGGATGAACATTGCATTTGGAGGAACTTGTACACCATGAGATGATCATATCTGAGCCCCTTGCACCTCAATGTTAGCCTTTGGTGGCTTAAAATTTCACCTTCTATGCCCTAGATGTCACATGTAGGCTAGGGTTGTTGATAGGGTTTCGTGGTTTAATGGTGGTGCATGTGGTTTGAGAGAGAGAGAGAGAGAGAGAGAGAGANGTTGAGGGAATGCATTTGTGATGTCTTTTACTCTCCTTGCACATGGCACTCAATGTGTTCCTAGCTTCAAGTGGCATTGTGGTACTCTTTACTTTCTCTCATATAGTACTCAGTGTTCGAAATTTAATCAATTAGTGGCAAATAAAGGGCTTGGAAAAAGGTTGCATTGAAAACAAGGATGCAACACACCCTCTACTAAGACACCCATAAATGAGACAATATGAACCCTTGTATGTCAAGAAACCCCATGCCCAAAAGTCACACCTCCATCCACCTCATACTCTTCTACATGACTTAGAGAGGGTCTTATTTGGAAACACTCCTTGACTTGGGGAAAGATCTACCCAATAGAGCACCATGACAACCCTCCTGTACTTAAATTTGGCAAGTTGTATAAGGTCTTTGAGCATTTGTTTATTTTGAAAAGGGGGGTTTTGATGCACATGTTTTGGTGGTTATTTTAATAAATATGGCTTACTTGGAATGATCCATGTGACTTGTGGACCCTTGGACGATGTACTTGTTTGTCTTTGCAGGGCCTTGTCAGGTGAAATCTTGTTCATGGAGGCACAAGGTTGCTTGGACCTTCATAGGGGCATGAAGCCCACAAGTTGGATGATGTGCCCCCTCTCATTGGAAAATTGGGAGGATGAACATTGCATTTGGAGGCACTTGTACACCATGAGATGATCATATTCGAGCCCCTTGCACCTCAATGTTAGCCTTTGGTGGCTTAAAATGTCACCTTCTATGCCCTAGATGTCACATGGAGGCTAGGGTTGTTGATAGGGTTTCGTGGTTTAATGGTGGTGTCATGTGGTTTGAGAGAGAGAGAGAGAGAGAGAGAGAGAGAGAGAGAGAGAGAGAGAGATGGCATGGACTATAGCACTTGATGGCAAGGCACTTCGCCTTTGGAGCCCCAATGAACTTCATCAGGGGGAAAGTGTCTCATTTTGGAAGCCTACGTCACCCTTCTAGGGCATGAGGTCACCCTTAAATGGGAAATTACTTTATGTATCTTGTATTTTAAAGTTGTAAAGGAAACTTTATGAGGTCGGCCTCCTCAAATTGTGAAAGTAGACAAACTTATGTGGACAAATTGTTTAGAGTGATCTCATATACATAGAGATCACTCTCATTTCATTTTATCATAACTCTCACTTGAGAATTACATACTATTTGTCTGAAATTTTTGCCCTACTTAAGAAATTCGCTCTATCTCTCTCTTGATGATTTCTGGATGATTTTACTTGTCTATTGGAGGAAGAAGCTAGGCGTCATCTCTTGATGCTTGTCTCTTTTCAATTTTGATGGGCATATTCTTGATAAAGAAGGGTTTTTCATGCTATCTCTTGGAATTGGTAAGGAATTTCTGCATAGGTGTGTTTTCTTCTTGTTTGAAGGTTAATTCATCTAGATTGTTGGAGGATTATAAGGGCATACACCCTCCATCAAGATCCATCTTGTTGTCATTGAAAAAATCTATTTTGCAAAGGTTGCTACAAAGAGTAAAAGGGCTTACACCATTGTAGATTTACCTCGCTAGGGATTGTTTGCTCTAGCGAG
>JASDQU010306959.1:75197-97893 GCA_032191745.1 Picea mariana | reverse complement strand
ACCTACAATAGTGCCTACACTAGGTCTTGTCAAACCAAGAGACAACATGTTGGTGGAATAGGTTCAGCCCCTCCAGTAACAGGTTTGTGACAGTCTTCAACAGACCAAGTAGCACAACTTCTCCAACAAGGCACGCAACTCACCAAGATTCAAATTTAGAAAATGTTTTCCCCTCTTCCCTAGGAACTCGACACAATGGATACCATTACTTCCTAAGGGGGGAGGACTGATCCAAGTGGAAATTGGTGGCCACCCACCTATTCTAACTGGATTCTCTTGTCATTTTTTAGTGTATCATGTTCTTTTGTACTTGTTTGTAATTGTGGGTTCTACACTTATAGGGTTGTCTGAATCCCTACACATCTTCCAGGTGGAGGCTAGTGGCTTCCAACCTAATCCAACTAGATTATTTTGGAAGTTTTCATGTCAGCACATCTTTTTGTACTTCCAAGGCCATTTTGGGGCCCTTAATAGTTTGTTTTGGCATGCCACAGTCAAACTATAGATGAAGTCAAATTTTGATGGCATAATGCGCAGTTCTCAAAAAGACCTTTCCAATGGGCTATCACACGCCTAAAATAGAGATCGTGTGAAAAAGTTACGACCCCGGGAAGTTAATGTACTAACTTACCCAAACAGGGCCCCCATGACTTTTGGCGTTTCATCTCCTAGGGTTAGGTTTTTGGATGTCTAGGGTTTTGGAATTCATATTTATCATAAAAAGGCCTTCAAAGCCTCATTGTAATATTCTTCTTGCGAATGAGCGTAGTCGTCACATCTCTTCTCAGAGATAAAGTTGCCACCATTCTAGTGAGTCTTGCACTCTATATTTTTACAGTCTCTTTACAATTCTTTCATTAATAGAAATCAAGTATTGTTGTATTTTTTTGTTTCTAGAAATTTTCATGAGTATTTCATTGTAATTTCTCTACTTTCATTTTGTTCCAAAAATAATCTAGATCAATGCATGTCCCCCATGAGGTCAAGGTATATGGAGTTGGGCCTTGAGCTAATCAAGGATTTTGAACACCATCCTCTCTAACCCAAGAATCCACCCATGGAGAGTGAACTAAAGAAAGATGATGAAGTGAGAGATCCTATAAAATTGTTGCTTGAAGGAGCCCTTCAGTGACATAGGAAGGATATGATGGATCATTTTCCCCAAATCCTTCAACAACTGCTAACAACAAGGGAGGCACATTTGACAACTAGTGATTTCATAGGAACAATGTCCTTCAAGGTACAAATTAATTTGTATATCCTTTGTTTGAAGGAAATATAAATGTATCAATGTTGGACCAACAATTAAATAAGCTAGAAGATTTTTTATTTATTCACAACCTTTCAAATCGAGAGAATATTACCTCTGCACTCATGAATTTTAACTTTTCACTCTAAAAGTCCCTTCCCCGTGTCAAACATTGGTGGAACACATATTGTGTGAAACATGCCAAAGATTACTCTAAAATGTATGGGATAGAACCCACTTGTGGGTATTTAGTTGATTCTCTCAAGGAGGAGAATTGTCTTGTAGGAAATTATGAAGGCTAGTGCATGAGATGGACAACCTTGCTCTAGGGTAAAGACTCGACTATGCTAGAGAACAATAATACCTTCTACACCTTACATTCAAGGTTTTGTATAAAGGACTCAGAGTGGCACTTGGTTCTCAAATATCACAACGAGCTACATAAATGCATCCAAATTAGAAAAGGCATTTTTGGGCATCTCTATGTTTGGAGTTGTTTACCATTATGTCATCAAGATTTATGAAACTTTTAGCCTAGGGCGGAGAAAGAGATTGGATCCTTAATATCAATTACAACAAAAGAAGGGTAGAGCCAACCCTAAATCTTGGAATAAAGGATAGAACAAGGATAAACAACCTCAAGACAATTACTATTCAAATAAACATCCAAAGAAGAAGAATGAGAAGTCAAAGAAGGGACGGCAAGTGGTGTGACACCCATAAAATATGTTGTCACAACATTTGACGAATGCCATACTAGACAAGTTTTATTGGCCAATTCAAAGACTCGGATTCAGAACATAGTTTTGTCTTGATGAGAACAATGACCTCAAAATGAGAACTCTATCTCTAAAATCCCATCTTTTTGGGTCAAAAACATCAAAATCAACCTCGAAATTGAAAAGTGGTGCCATTAGTAGTACCCTTTTTATTTTTGGGGTTAAAATTACAACCTTTTGCAACCATGGAATAACAACCTCATAATGATGACGAAAAAAACCTTAAAATCAACCCCTAAGTCAAAAAACGATGCCAACAACATCACCATTTATTTATTTATTTATTTTGTGGGGGAGGAAGGGAGGGGGTGGGGGGGTTCAAAATTACAACTTCATTGTAACTATGGATTTAACAATAGCTATTGTTGCAAACAAAAAACTTAAAATCGACCCCTGAATTGAAAAGAGGTGCCAACAACGATAACACCTTCCCCCACCTTTTTTTCAGGGTCAAAATTGCAATGTTTCTAAAACCATGGCCTTCACAACCAATACCATTACAACTAAAATCTTAAAACCTACCACCAAACAAAAAAGAGGTACCATTGGTAGCACCCCATCTTTTTTTTTTAAGTTTTAACAATGTTTTTGAAACCATAGTCTAAAATCCCAATGTTGTTGCAAACAAAATCATTAAAAAAAAAATCATCAAAAAATAGAAAATATATATAGAAAAAATCCCAAAATGAAACAAGAAAAATTGCTTTTTAAGTATATATATTGAAAAAATCAATTTTATAAACCACTTAAAAAACAAATTTAAAAATACATATTTATATATATAGATATATAAACTTAGAAAAAACAAAAAAGAATGAATTAACAATATTTTTTTAAAGTTAAAAAACTGAAATATAGCAAACAAAAAATAATGATATAATGAGGGGTCATTTTGAGAATCCTTCATTCCCACACCCCCCTCCTACGCCCACGTCACTTCCTGCATGCCCATGGCCTAAAGGAGATGTGAGCCACTCCTTTAAGTGGTGGGAATAGGGAGCCTCGTCCACCCTCCACTTGCTACATCCCTTTCTGCTCATGCTTGCTACATCCCCTACTACTCAAATGAGCGATAGGGAGTGGAGAGGCTCTCCCCACGCTCATTTCTTAAAGGAGTATCCCACAAGGAGTATCCCACGGTTCCTTTAGGTCATGAGTGAGGTAGGTGTAGGAGGGTATAGGAATGGGGATCAAGGGGTGGGAGGTGATTTTGGGAATCCCCACATAATCACACACGCACCATATTGCTAATTTTTTTAATTCCTTTTTTATTCATTGAAAAAAATTGTTTTAATTGTTTTTTAAGTTTTTCTCTTTTATATTTTATTTTTTAAATAGTTTTTTTTAAGTTTTTTTAAAATTCATTTATTTTTAAATATTATTTTAGTTGTTGGTTTTATTTTTAATATTTTTTTACTAAATATTTTGTTAAATAAAATTCAAAGGAGGGTATGGGACAACATTTTTTTGCATTTTGTTTCTATATGTGTTTTATGTTTTTATTAAAAAAATAAATTTTTTTTTTTTTTAATTTTGATCTCCTTCAAAAAACAATGTTGTTGTTGGCACCATTTTTTTGTTTGGGGATTGATTTTAAGGTTTTTGTTAGCAATATTATGAGGTTGTTAGATCATGGTTGTAGAAGTTTATAATTTTAACCCCAAAAATAAAAAGAGTGCTACTTGTAGCACCACCTCTTGATACAAGGGTACAAATAATGACTAAATGTGACTTGTGAAAAAACAAGAACTTTGTAGGGTTCTTGTCAATTTGGTAACTATATTTCATTCCTAAAGCCAGCATAGCTTATGGGTAAGGGGAAATGGATCACTGATGTGGAACCTACTGTTATTATTGTCACCATAAAGGTCCAAGCATAGGAATGAGAGGAAGGTGAGTGCCTATGCCACTCACATATGTGCATGAACGAGAAACTATTACATTTCATTATTGACAATGAAACCTAGAAGAAGTTGATCTCAACTAAGATTTTCAAGAAGATGAAGCTGGGAACAAAGTGATACCCCAAGGCTGTTATGAACCAATGCCTTGAGAATGATAAAAATCAATGAATAACATTCCACTTCGAAGGAGAAACCTCATTTTACAATATATTTAATGTACAAGATGAGATAAGATGATCCTAAGACTAGGTCTCCTTGGTGTGTTGTGTGTGTGTGTGTGTGTGTGTGTGTGTGAGAGAGAGAGAGAGAGAGAGGGTACAATGAAGGGTTCTAGCCTACCTACTAATATAACAATAGAAATGTAATAATTCAATATCTAGGGCTTAATAAATGGTTTAATACTTAACATGGGGATTTGTCTAGGGATTAACATGCCCCTCCCCTTCAAAGAAGTGTTTCCCTCAATGCTTCTAGACTAACCACGAGTGTTTCTGCATAAATAACTCATCTTCACATGTTACCTCTTCCACTAGTAGGTTCTTCCATCTGACAAGGTACTCAGTAATTGCTCGATTTCACATCTGCTTAATCCTTATTTCAAGAATTGTTTATGGTTCTAATACGATTTTTTCTTCTTCATTAATCTATGGTAAAACAGTTTGGACTGGGATCTTGTCACCAATTACCTTCTTTAACAAGAAACATGGAAGACCGAATGTGAAGATGGAGGCAACTCCAATTTGTAATCCATATTTCCAATCATTCGCAACACCTTATAGGGGCCATAATATTTGGGTGTTAATTTATTGTCCTTTTTTTTTTGCTTGAGGGAAATCTGTTTATATGGTTGTAGCCTCAAAAATACCCAATCCCCCACTTCAAATTCTCCTTCACTACAATGTTTATCTACTTGTTGTTTCATCTTATTTTGTGCCATAACCAAGTTGTCCTTCAAAAGTTTGAGAACCTATTGTCGGTGCCCTATGTGGTCTTCCACAGATTGAACCTTTGCAATCCCTTTCAAGGGTGATGTGATGGATGGAGGATGATGTCCATAAAGTGATAGAAATGGGAACATGTTTTATGGAGTATGGAAGGATGTGTTGTACCACCATTATTCCACGGGAAACCACTTTACCCATAGTGTTTGTTTATCATATGCAAATCAATGAAGATATCCTTTTATAAATTTATTCACAATCTCATTTTTCCCATTGGATTGAGGATGGTAAGATGACATATGAGCCAATTGAGTACCCAAACAAGAAAATAATCCAGTCCAAAAATTTCTAGTAAAAATTGGATCTCTATCACTTACAATAACCTTGGGGACTCCATGTAGATTTTGAACTATTTCTATTATTGCTACGACTACTATACTTTCTTTAAAGGGATGAGAAAGAGAGCAAAAATGGGCATACTTTATCAGTCGATCCATTACTATAATGATGATAGTATTTTCTTCATATTTGGGTAAACCTGTAATAAAATCCATTGAAACTACTTCCCAACATTGACTTGGTATAACTAATGGTTGTAGGAGACTTGGCGTCTTGATTGTCTCTCCCTTATTCTGTTGGCAGACCACACATTTATACACAAAATTTTGAACAACAGTTTTAAGACCTTCCCAAAAAAAATCCTTCTTGATCCTATGGTAAGTTTTCAGTAACCCTAAATGTCCTCATATAGGAGAACTGTGCAATTCAATAAGGACCTTTTGTTTGAGTTGAGAATTCTTACATAAATATAGGCAATCGTGATACCATAACAATGTTAAAGTTTCTATTATTATTAGGTTACTTTCAATTTACTAGATAACAATAGCATAGATAGGATCACTGAGAGAAACACAATCACAAGAGTACACAAGCATTTATCCTGGGAAACCCTCAAGGGGAAGAAAACCTAGCAAAACTTCCTTAATATAGATAGCCAATACAATGCCAAGATAATGAACCAGACAACAGAGAATATCCAACACTGAGCAACACGCCTCTCTCTCTTCCTTCTTCCAGCAACCGGCAAGTGCAGCTTCCTTCAAAACTTGCACACTAGATGAGTGAGTTGAGTGTGTGTCTAAATGAGGCATTGGCCTCTCTTATTTATACAATTTTGGCATGTGTGGAAGTGTCTCTTCACTAATAGGGCCGACCTCTTCTTCTAGGTGGTTATAACCACCTTTAATATATTCTGGGGCCTCTTTAATATATTTTGGGGCCGACTTCTTATTTAGCCTATTACAATTAGGGTTTGACCAATCCGCAAAAGGGGATTTGGTCATTTACAATACCCGACATGATCAATCCACAAAAGGGAATTGATCTAATCAATAATAAATATATTTTATCTTTATCCACAAAAGGGGATAAGAATATTCTTTACAGTTACACAATATTTTAACACTCCCTCTTAACAAGAAGGATATTCTTTATCTTTTGACAGGTCACTGGATGTCGACATCAACTAGGTAGCAGCATCCACTGGATAACATCATCAACTGGGCAACATCATCAACTGGATAACAGCATCAACTGGATAACATCATCAACTAGGTAATCATCATTAACTGGATAACAACATCAACTAGATAACATCATCAACTGGGTAATCATCATTAATGGGATAACTGGAGGCATCCACTTGGTCATCTGGCATCATGATCATTCACTGGCATATCTATAAATCATCGAAAGTTTTGTTCTCTTTTTCTTCACGCAGAAGATACTCCTTTCTTATCTTCACACAGAGGATATCTTATCTTCACACAGAAGATGTCTTATCTTCACACAGAAGATATTCTATGATTTTTGCCATTCCTTTTATGTTCTCCCTTCTCTTGTAGTCATCTATCTCACCCATCCATTGGGGAGGACTACTACCATAGCTTAACTCCTAGTCATCCCACATGAACTAGAGAATCTAAGATGCTAGCCTAGGCAAGACTGGACTCCCTTTCCATGATCCATGCAGGATCACGACACAAACCTCAAGAGCCAACTAACCATTCCACATGGTCAAGGTCTGTGTTCCAGGATACTCAATCCTTGGACAAAGGAGAGTATCTGCCCACTGCCCCTTGGAGAAACATCCGCATTCCTCTCTACGAGGGTGGTCATACCCCTCTCTACAAGGGTATTCTAGCATATCCCTAGAGTATCCAAAACTCAACACTTAGACAGAGGCCAACCTTGGCAAATTTCTCATTCCAATTCTCTATGAAGGTCTACCTGTGGGATTGCTCTTTCCTTCTCTACGAAGGTCTAGCTATGGGATCTGAAAAAATATCTTGTGGTCCAAAATATTTTCATGGTATAATACCATGCTACCCATCTACTGGGCACCATCCATCTACTATATAGCTTTCATCTTGATCAAAATAATTGGGCACCATCCATTTGCTTTTCTAGCTGCATCAAATCATGATCCTTCATTTCGAACTCGAAGACATGGCTTCATCTTGCACCAAGATAATAGCTTCTAATCATCATCCTTGAAGTTTTCTTCTATAATATCCTAGGTGCCTTCTTGAGTTCAAATATTTCTTTCTTTCTGTCTTCATACTGGATCAACCTGCTCCCTCTGCATCTATAAGAATGATACTGGAGCAACCTGTAGTTACCTACACCTCATCCACTATATCTGAGTATCCATCTTTTTCTTCATCTTGAATATTGGATATTGTTTGGTCTTTACTGAATGTCACCATATCATACGTCCTTCTCGTGTTGTCTAACTTCTGCAAGTCATGGCATAAGATCTTTCTTCCAATACTTGTAAACTTACTTATAGTATGCTTTCTTTGTCACTCTCATGAGTGATCATACATGAAATAAATATGTTATTTCTTTCTTCATCCTCTTCTTTGATACTTCCTTCATAAGTCTGCATAGACACTGAAATAAAACAAGGTTAATTAACATTCTCACAAAAAACTAACATGTCATGATAAAGTATTAAAGTAAACAAGATACTAAAAATAAACATGAATACTTATCTTTTGTTTTTGTGTGGGGAGGCTTCACGGACTCCACCATTTGCTATCTTTCTTCAAATCAACTATCTTCAACATAAAGTACATAATCCTTAATTTCTGATAAAGCTTTCTTTGAGGGAGGAGATTCCTCTTCCTCTGCCACATGTGCTTGATACTTTCTTTTCCCTTTTCCTTGAGGACAGTCATAAGAAAAGTGTCCCAACTTTTGACAGTTGTAGCATCTAATCTTTGAAACATCTATCTTCTTATATGGAACTCTTACAGAGTTAGCTTCTTTATTGTTCTTCCTGAAGGAACTTCTTTTGTTCTATTGAGTTGTAAGAGCTTCCTCTTCATCGACAATTAATCTCTCATGTTGGTCTGCAAGTCTAGAATCTTCGTGTGTGCAATCTGCCCATAACTTATCAAACTTGGGTAACTTGCTTCTTGCACACACTCCTTGTACAAAAGGAATCCAAAATGTTGGAAACCCATTTAGGGTTATGGTTACAAGCTCTTTGTCACTAATGACATCTCCAATCGCTACAAGCTGATCTCTGATCTGAGAAAATCTCATAACATAGGATGTGACAGATTCTGAGTTGTCCATCTTCATATTACGAAGCTAATTTCTTAAGGTAAGATTCTGGATAATGTCTTTTCTTTCATATAACCTGTTGAGTGATTTATACATTTGCCCTATTGTCTGTAGTTCAGATATATGAGGGATCAAGTGATCCTTTACTGAATCTAACACGATTCTCTTTGCCTTCTTTTCATTCTTCTTATGCTTGGTCTTTTTCTCTTCTTCATCTGGTTCTGGTACACCCACTGTAACATGTTCTAGGAGATCATTCTCATCTAAAATCATCTGCAACCTATGCTTCCAAGATATGAATTTTATAGATCCTTACATCTTGTCTTCTACCCTCATGTTGGTAGCCATTCTTTCTTGTAGAAGAAACCCTAGCCCTCTGGGCTATAGAAATAATAAAAAAATCAAATTACTTGTATCTGAAAACTGAACTCACCAAAAGATGCACTGGACTGAGGCGAGTAGCCTGGTGTGTTTAGATTTCAGAAAATCCAACTTTTACCCCTCCAAACTTGATCTGTAGATATCTAGACTAGTGCTTCTAGTTTTCTGGTACTTCTGGTTTTCTGGTACTTCTGGTACATTGGTACACTGGTACTTCTGGTTTTCTGGTACTTTGTGAAAACTAGGGTTTCACTTTTTGGGAGATCTAGCCACTGAAAAAGTGCGCTGAGGATGCCAAAATGTTCCTTGAGGTAGGGCGCACCTTTCTAGATGGTTTTGAGGCTGAAAACCTTATTTAATAAAAAGATCTAATTATCATGTACGGCAACAATTACGTTTTTCTTTTTCCTGTGAAATGTGATCTCTTCAGCTTAGCTCTGATACCATGTTAAAGTTTCTGCTATTATTAGGTTACTTTTAATTTACTAGATAACAATAGCATAGATAGGATCACTGAGAGAAACACAATCACAAGAGTACACAATCATTTATCCTGGGAAACCCTCAAGGGGAAGAAAACCCAGCAAAACTTCCTTAATATAGATAGCCAATACAATGCCAAGATAATGAACCAAACAACAGAGAATATCCAACACTGAGCAACACGCCTCTCTCTCTTCCTTCTTCCAGCAACCGGCAACTGCAACGTCCTTCAAAACTTGTGCACTAGATGAGTGAACTAAGTGTGTGTCTAAATGAGGCGTTGGCCTCTCTTATTTATACAATTCTTGCACGTGTGGAAGTGTCTCTTCACTGGCAGGGCCGACTTCTTCTTCTGGGTGGTTATAACCACCTTTAATATATTTTGGGGCCTCTTTAATATATTCTGGGACCGACTTCTTATTTAGCCTATTACAATTAGGGTTTGACCAATCCGCAAAAGGGGATTTGGTCATTTACAATACCTGACATGATCAATCCACAAAAGGGGATTGATCTAATCAATAATAAATATATTTTATCTTTATCCACAAAAGGGGATAAGAATATTCTTTGCAGTTACACAATATTTTAACAAACAAATCATTCTTCCATACAAATTTATCTAATGCACTAGGGTCCTCTTGTAGTTGTTGAATGATATTACATACCTCTTGATCTTTCTTCTATTATATCCTTGTGTATTCCACCCAATTATATTGTGGAATAGAAATAGCACATAGTGAACCCTTTGTTTCTTCTTCTTTCCTTGAAAGAGCATCTACCATGATATTATTATTTTTATTTTTGTAGATAATTTCAAAGTCATAAACTAAATTCTTTGTAACCTATTTTTGTTGATCTTCTTATTAAGTAAGGGTTTCATTTATTATTAGGGAATCATTGCTCCAAGAAGTACTTCAAACTATCATGATCTATTTTTACTTTGAAGTGTCTTCTTATTAGGTAAGGGTGTCATTTCTTAATTGCATGTAGTATGGCTAACATTTATTTTTCATAAATGGGTTTGAGTAAGTTTTTCCCTTTAAGTTGGTTGCTTTGAAAGGAAAGGGGCCTTCCTTCTTGCATTAAAATTGCACCAATGTCATGTTCTGAGGCATCACACTCCACAATAAAAAAAATTGTGAATTCAAGTGTGGCCAAGACATGATTGTACACATAGTCTCCTAAAGTTTTTCAAAATCTTTGGTTTATTATTGAGTCAAATAAAATTATTCCTTCTTTAATAATTCTATTTAGAGGTGCTTCCATTTGACCATATTTCTTGAAAAACTTGCGGTAATAGCCTGTCAATCCTAAGAATCCTCTTAATTTCTTCAAGGTTTTGGGAATTGGACATTCCCTCGTAGCTTTAATTTTGTTAGGGTCAAATTTTACACATTCATGAGATACATATGACCCAAATATTCCACTCCTTGAACTCCAAAGGCACACTTGGAAGGCTTTGCATAAAGTTATTGCTCTTCCAATAGTTGTAATACTCTGTCAACATGTTGTACATGATTTTCCCAAGATTTGTTGTAGATTCATATGTCATCAAAAAATACTAACACACATTTTCTAAGGAAGGGTTTGAAAATATAATTCATCAAGCTTTGAAATGTTGAAGGTGCATTGGTAAGTCCAAATGGCATAACCAAAAACTCATAATGGCCTTCATGTGTTCTAAATGTTATTTTAGGAATGTCTTCCTACCTCATTATGATTTGATGATATCCCCAATGAAGATCCAAATTAGTAAAGAAAATTTATCCATGAAATTCATTTAATAATTCAGCAATGACAAGAATAGGAAACTTATATTTTATGGTCATTTTGTTGAGTTGTCTATAATCTAGACACATACGTAATAAACCATCCTTTTGCATAACCATCACTACTAGTGAAGAGAAAGAAATTTGGCTAGGTTGAATGATGTCGACCTCTAACATTTCTTGGATCATATGCTCAATATCACTCTTCTATCCATATGGATATTGTTGTGCGTTCACAACAACCTCCCAATTTTCTTGTTATAGCGTCTCTCCAAGAAAAGAAATTGGTCCCCCCTCAAATTCTTCCTACAAGGACCCTCACCCTCTCTCTATCGTGTAAACGACCAATCCCAAGTTTTTCTCACACTCTCCCACCTTATCATTTGCAGTTCCTCTCCCGATCACCTCTACCTAATGATCCACACTTCAGTAAGTTCCATCTTCCTATGTTGATACATAACATACTGACGAACACATCCTTCTTACACCGTCATGTTGGTGCGTCATTGATTTCTTCGCATATACATAAGCCACCTCCCTTCAAACTTGGTTGATGCACTAGTGCAACTCTACTAAAATTCACAGAAAAATGTCTTCCTCATCAATGAAGTATGCATGATCAACAACAACACAATAGTGATGTCCACATGATTATCTTCGCCATGTGCACACCTTTCATTGGTTAACATTCTTCCACTTTCGTTGATGCGTCACATATCGGCAACGCTCTTCCCTTTCGCTTCGATACACTACCTGTGATAATTTTCCCTCCCATGTTCCCAATGTGTTAGCGAAATAATGTCGACCCCTCATCGTCATCAAGCATGTCGATGACAATATTCTACCTCTCGCCGACACTGACTAGGTCAACATGGACCACCTTCATTATGGGGCTTATTTTGTCCTCCTCCAGCTCAAACCCTTGTTGCATCATTAGTCAGTCTCCTAAAATTTATGGTGACTAAAATATCCACACCTATCTATACAGTTGGTCACTCATTGTCTATCTCACCTGATCCACTTCAAATTGTAGTCATAATCAAGTTTTTAGTGTCCCCACTGGCTTTCTTCACACACATGGTACTGGTTTGTTTACTTTGTGTTTCTTGATGTTATGACTAAATATTCATTTTCAAAACATCGGCTAGAATAATATGGGTTAACCACAACACCTATTGTTCTTGCGCTAGTTCTGAAACACACTTCGGAATAAATTCGATCCTCCTAGCTCTTACACAATGCTAAGTGCTCCAAACATCAGTTGGTTGTTTTGATGGATGTATACTTTCATGCTACCGATGCATCACTGCAACATTAATAAATCAATAAAGTCCTTATAAATCATAGATGGATTAGGAACTGATGGAATTTAATTCGCATGAAGCAGAAAGCAAGCACATGACCCATACTCCCATTAAAAATCGCCTTTGAGCACAATTTTTCAGCATCCGTCAAAGTTAAATTTTCGTCCCTGAAATAGGTTAATTGCATGAATCCCACCATTATGATTGCAAATCAACTGAAGGAATTGAATTCCTAGGCCCGTAAGTTACAAAACGATCACCAGAGATTTCTAGACTAGCCAACCTCAATAGGCGCGACATCGACAAAATACTTGAATGTAATATCCATTTATCTCGCTAAAAGTGTCTCTCCGTGCTCTCTGCATCGCAAAAAATGGTACCCCGAACCGAGGTTGTATCAGTAAGTCATGAGATTTTAAAGTCAAGCCATGTAGCATCAACATCTCCTTCATCTAGGTAACTAGTTAGCACTGCCCATACGGAAAAGTCTCATTTTTTTTAACAACAATTGTTTTAAAACTATTTAATTTAAATTATACTTTAATTTAAATTTATTTCAATTTGAAAAAGCATTTAATTTCAAATTCATATGAATTGAAATAAATAAATTAAAAATGATGCAATGACTAAACGACTTGGACAAATGTATGAGGATTATTGTATAAGGTTTTAAAGCTTACATGGAGGGGAGGGCCCATGTCCCACGCTCCCCCTTTGATAAATATGCATGCCCTTTCCAATCCTTAAGCAACTCAAACACCAAGTTCATTGACGTGTTTGGAGAACTTAACAACAAGTTCATCGATGTGCTCGGAGAAGTTTACTTAATGTGTGTCGATAGTCTGCAGGGAAGTTGATAGCAAATGCTCTGACATGTCATCGACATAGTTGATAGCAAGTACCTCGAATGTGACTCAGCAACGTTTATAACAAGTACTCTGATTTACGCTTGGAAACATTTATAACTTGAAGTTCAAACTTAATCTTAGGTCAGGGCATTGGGTTTGGTTGATGAAATGTAAGAGGGGAGTGTGGCATGCCCCACGACTCCCCCTTTTGTTTTTTGTCCAAATTGAAGTGGGGAAAGGGCATGACCAGGCCACCCCCTTCCCCCTTATCTTTTATTTTATACCATAACTTTCATGGACTAGGAAGGAGAAGGGGCATGGCATGCCAACCCCTTCCCCTTTTTTATTTTCAAACATTTTGAATGTAAAGTGGAAGAGTGGGGAACACCCCTAATCTTTAATTTTGATATTTTAAAATATTCCCCTCTTTAAAAATAATTTTTAACTTAAACCACTTTGTTGAGAATCTTTTCCCCACTTATACAAAACCAAAAATGAACTAAGTACCAAGCTTTCCTGGAACCATTGCACAATAGTTTGATCTAATCCAATGTGCCCATGATGATGACAAAGTATAAGCTCAGGAATTACAATGACCACTTTCCCAGAGAGTTTAAAAGAAAGCGCACCAACACAATCACTCGTCGAAGTTCATAACTTAGCCTCTGACTTTCACTCGATTAGTTCATTCAAACTCCGTTGATGCACATTGGAGGAGTTCCCATCAACTCCTTTGATGCACATCATAGGAGTTCCCATCAACTCCTCCAATGCAAATCGAAGGAGTTTCCATCAACTCCTCCGATGCAAATCAGAGGAGTTCCCATTAACTCTTCTGAAACCTAAAAAAATGTATTTCGTAAATCATACATAACGTTTCACTCAAGCATCCATTTCACATGTTCTTTATACCATTGGAATGGTATTTCCGAGATCTACAACTTTCTAGTTATAGGATTTAAGAAATTCCTAATCTATTGCCTTCATTTTTCAAGATAAATATCTGGTACCTTTGTAACATACCCAGCCACCCCCAGGTTGGGCTATGCTACTTCAAGCTGTAACATACCTAGCCACCCCCAGGTCGGGCTATGCTACTTCAATATGTAACATACCTAGCCACCCACAGGTTGGGCACGCTACCTCAAAACTCACTTCTGAACTAACTTTGAATTCTAATAAATTTATAATTAATATAGAGGCATTAAATATTCACATGCAAAGTTCAATATTCATGCCACAACATAAAGAAATGAGACATATCTCATGAACATCAATAACCAGTAAGCATGCATATTATAGACGCGAATTTCATAGATAAATAAATACAAAGCGGAATAAATACACAAGTAAATAAAACCATGACAGAGAGCACTTATCTTTAATGAAAGGAATCACCAACTGGATGCATACCAAGGATGTTCCACCCAATCGTAGACATTATTGTTCCAATTCTCAATAGTAATGTCATCCCCGAGCCAGAGCTATGAATCCACAAGGATGGTTTCAGAGTGTCACTCATCTTCCCAAACCAGTCAACACTCAAGATCGCATAGGCTTCTCAACACACACAGTAATCCAAAATACACCAGCTCTCTTCTACCCAACATGCACAACCGAAGAGAATGGACCCCCTTCTCTGCCACACAGTGCCTCAGGTTGTCCACCTCCTTCCAGGGCTCCAATGCATCTGGTCAAGAATCTCCATGCTGGGACTCTCAGGATTTGTAGTTGTGGGAAAAACCTAACGCATGTCAATGCATCTCAGACATGCAAGCATTAATTCATGGCTGGAATAAACCAATAGTCATTACTGCCAACCAAACCATGGCTCCTCACCACAATTCATTTTTCTTTCCCAAGCCAAAACATGAATGAAGAATGACGAGTGGGTGAAAGAATGATTTTGGAAGTGGATTTGGAGAATGGCCTCCTTTTGGCACTATAGGTAAACATGGATTGTTAGAGCCATCTACAAGAAATTTAACATAATAAAAAATTCTAGTGAGACACCTAAGACTATCAGGACCCAACCAAGACACTATTAGAATGCAACAAGGACATTGATGAGACACATAGAATGCTAAAATGACTCAATTGGGATGCCAATAAAACATAATTAGGACTCATATGTGACACTTAGGATGAAAAAATAGTGCAAGGAAGAAACTATGAAGATGCTAGTAAGACACTGAGGAGACCCTAAGACCCTAGTAAGATGGAATCATTACACAAAATATGACTGCAAGGACATTCAAGAGACAATAAATGTAATCTAAGGACACAAATGAGATGCTACAAAGATACTATTGTGGACACTAAAATACTTACGAGGACACTAAAAGGATGCAACATTAATGAAAAGGATGCATAATACATCAATAAGACATGGTATTTCAAGCTTAAAGATCAGCAAGATTTAAAGATGCATTCTAAATAAAGTCCATGAAGACAAATTATGCAATCTAAAGAAATCCTATGAATCCAAACCAAGATGCATAATTTGTCTTGAAGATTTGCTTCTTCATTTGGATTTTAACAAATGGTTTTTCTTCTTCATTTGACTTTTAACTTCCATTGCTCAATTCCAAAGGAGCTAAAATATAAACTCAAGAAATAAGAGCAAAACTTTGTACGTATATATGAATTTCAATCAACACTTTTGTACTTGCAAATATGAATTGTACTTTTCATAGGGCTAGTTTTTGGGATCAAAGTTAAAATAAGCGTGGTGATTTTTCATAAAGGTGGAAAACCTCATTTTCTGTCAATTATCAAAACTAGGTTTTCCCTCTAACCATGACTATGATTAAACAAAATTCAATGATTCCAACACAATCGACAGTTCACCAATCTGATCCCAATTAGAATTTTATGGCTAGTTGCAACTCGCTTCCTAAAGACACTCAAGGACATATTCAGAATTTCGTCTGGGGGCATAAAATTCAAAATAAATAGCATAATTGAGTTTTTTGAAATCCTTCAAGTGTATTTTTCCAAAGTCCACATGAGAAAGGCACCCACAATCACTCGAGCCAATGTTTTTGCAAAATCCATCCATTGTGCAAAAATTGCATTATTTCTTACAAAGCAAAACCTTAGTTCTGGCGATTGTCAATTAAAGAATTTTTCGGGCAATGCAATCATAGAAGAGGGGTTCCCCTAGTTGTAATCCGATGTCACAGGTCCAATATAATCAACGATTCCTCAATTTGAGCCCCAGTTGGAGTTTTATGGCAAGTTACAAGTCGCTTCATAAAGCCACTCACGGACAAATTTAGAATTTGGTCAGAGGGAATAATATCCAAATCAAGCAACATAATTGAGTTTTCTCAACTCCTGCAAGTATGTTTGGCCAATACCCACGTGAAAATTCCACCCACAATCATGCAAGCCAATGTTTTGCAAAATCAACCCCTCTATGCAAAAATTGCATTGTTCTTTACTGAACAAAACCCTAGTTTCGGAGATCATCGAATAAAATATTTTTTGCGCAATGGAATCATAGGAGAGGGGTGTTCCTAGTTGTAACTTGGTGTTAGAATTCCAATGCAATTGATTGTTCGTTGATTCAAGCCCCGGTTAGAGTTTTATGACAAGTTGCAACTCACTTCCTAAAGCCACCCAAAGACACATTGAAAATTTGGTTTGGTGGCATAAAATCCAAACCAAGAAGCATAATTGAGTTTGATAAGATCCCATAAGTGCCTAGCCAAGTCCCACATGAACACTCCACCTACAATCTCCCAAGCTAGTTTTATGCAAAATCTACCCCTTTGTGTAAAATTTGTATTCTCCCTTACTGAGAAAAACCCTAGTTCCATAGATCGACGAATAAATCATTTTTCAGGAAATGGAATCATAAGAGAAGGGTTCCCCTAGTTGTAACCCAGTTTCAGGAGTCCAAGGCAATTGACTATTTGCATATCCAAGCCCGGGATAAAGTTTTATGGAAAGTTGCAACTCGCTTCTTGACGCCACTCAAGGAAATATTGAAAATTTGGTTCGGGGACATAAAATTCAAACCAAGTAGAATAATTTAGTTTTGTGAGCTCCTACAAGTGTGTTTTTGTAAGGCCCATGTGAGCACGCCAACCACAATGGCCTAAGCTAGTGTTTTGTAAAATCCATCCATTAGGAAATGGTTTCATAGGAGAGGGGTGTCCATAGCTGCATTCTGATGTCACGAGTCCAACACAATCGATGATTCCTCGATTCAAGCCCCAGTTAGAGTTTTATGAAAAGTTGCAACTCGCTACCTAGAACCACTCAGGGACACATTGAGAATTTGGTCCTAGGGCATAAAATCCAAACCAAGTAGCATAATTGAGTTCTGTAATACCATGCAAGTATGTTTTTCCAAGACCCACGTGAGTTTGTTAACCACAATCGCTCAAGCCAATGTTTTGTAAAATCCACCAGCTATGTAAAAATCACATTGTCTCTTACTAAACAAAATCCTAGTTTTGAAGATCGTTGAATAAATCATTTTTTGGGCTATGGAGTCACAAGAGAGGGGTGCCCCTAGATATAAATTGGTGTCATGAGTCCAATGCAATCAATGATTCATCAATCCGTGCCCCGGTTAGAGTTTTATGGTAAGTTGTAGCTTGCTCCATGAAGCCACTTGGGAACACATTGAGAATTTGGTATAGGGGCATAAAATCCAAACCGAGTAGCATAATTCATTTCCATGAGCTGCTACAAGTATTTTTTTCTAATACCTACATGAGCATGCTACCCACAATCACTCAAGCTAATGTTTTACAAAATCCACCCATTGTGCAAAAGTTGCATTGTCTCTTACTAAGCAAAACATTGGTTCTAGAGATCGTCAAATAAATATTTTTTTGGGAAATTGAATCACATGAGAGGGGAGTTCCTAGTTGTAACTCAATGTCACGAGTCCAACACAATTTACAATCCCTCGATCCAAGCCTCGGTTAGATTTTTATGGCAAGTCACAACTTGCTTCTTGAAGCCACTTAGGGACACATTGAAAATTTGGTCCAGGGGCATAAAATCTGATCCAAGCAACATAATTGAGTTTTGTGAGCTCTTGCAAGTGTTTTTCCAAGGCTCACATAGCACCCCACCCACAATCACCTAATCCAGTGTTTTTCAAAATCCACCCATTGTGCAAAAATTGCATTTTCTTTACTAAGAAAAACCCGAGTTTTGGATATCATCAAATAAATAATTTTTGGGACAATGGAATCATAGGAGACGGGTGCTCCCAATTGTGATATGACATCATGAGTCCAATGAAATTGGTGATTCCTAAACTAAATCCCCAGTTAGAGTTTTATGGCGAGTTGCAACTTGCTTCTTGAAGCCTTTCAAGGACACATTGAGAATTTGGTTCAAGGTTATAAAATCCAAACCGAACAACATAATTGAGTTCTATAAGCTCCTGCAAGTGTGTTTGTCCAAGGCCGACATGATCATGCTAACACAATCACTTGAACCAGTGTTTTGCAAAATCCACCCCTTAGTGCAAAAATATGTGTGGGAGTAGATTTGGAGAATGGCCTCCTTTTGGCACTATAGGTAAACATGGACGGCTAGAGCCATCTACAAGAATTATAATATAATGAAAATTGATAATGAGACACCTAAAACTATAAGGACCCAACTAAGATGCTATTAGGATGCAACAAGGATATTGACGAGACACATAGGATGCTAAAATGACTCAATTAGGATGCCAATACAACGTAATTAAGACACATATGTGACACCTAGGATGCAAAAATAATGCAAGTAATATGTTATGAAGATGCTAGTAAGACACTAAGGAGACCCTAAGGCCCTAGGGAGATGAAATAATGACGCAAAATATGACCGCAAGGACATTCAAGAGACAATAAATGTAATCTAAGGACACAAATGAGATGCTACAAAGACACTAATGTGTATGCCAAAATACTTATGAGGATGCTAAAAGGATGAAACATTAATAAAAATGATGAATAATACATCAACAAGACATCGTATTTCAAGCTTGAAGATGGGCAAGATTAAAAGACACAATCTAAAGAGAGTCCATGAAGACAAATTATGCAATCTAAAGAGAACCCATGAATCCAAACTAAGATACATAATTTGTCTTGAAGATTCTATTCTTCATTTGGATTTTAACAAATGTTTTTTCTTCTTCATTTAGCTTTTAACATTCATTGCTCGATTCCAAAGGAGATAAAAGAGCAACTCAAGCAGTAAGAGAAGAATTTTGTATGTGTATATGAATTTCAATCAACATTTTTGTACTTGCAAATATGAATTGTACTTTGCATAGGGATAGTTTTTTGGATCAAAGTTAAAATTAGTGTGGTGATTTTGCATAAAGGTGGAAAACCTCATTTTGTGCCAATCAACAAAATTAGGTTTTACCTCTAACTATGGCTATGATTGAACAAAATCCAAATACAACCATTTTGCATCCATTGCTCGATTCCAAAAGAGATAAAAGAGAAACTCAAGCAGTAAGAGCAAAACCTTGTATGTATATATGAATTTCAATAAACATTTTTGTACTTATAGATATGAATTGTACTTCACATAGGGATATTTTTTGGGATCAAAGTTAAAATAAGTGTGATGATTTTGCATAAAGGTGGAAAACCTCATTTTATGCCAATCAAACTAAGGAAGAAACCTTCGTCGGTACCTAGAAGATTTATGGTCGAAAATTTGCAAAGGAATATATGGTTAAGGTCAACACCCAAACTAATAAGTAGTTAAGCAACAAATCAGTGTTATATGCCATGCTTCATGATGGATAATGTTACCTCCTCACCTAGGGGTAACCAGAGGAGATCATGTCTCATGGCCCACAAGGAAGACAGTGATCCTGATAATGATAATGATCAGTATTCTCCATAGACAACAACCCCTCAAATGCCTCCCCCCTCATCCAGCTCATCTCTATTAATGGTCATTACATGTACACCAAAAAGGCCCATGGTTCATTCTCCTATGAGAAGAAAGGATAGAATGTCGAGGTTGATGTAGGTACTATAAAAAATGAATACAAAAGAAAGCATGATGTAAAATAAAGAATAAATATGGGATAATAAATGACCAAGTCAAAATCCAAAGGTCATCTTGAGCTATACGCCCTCGCTATGAGGCAATCACCCTGGTCCTAATGCATTGAATGCATATCAATTAAAAGAACTTAATCCCAGTAAGAAAAATAATGAATTCTTGAAACCTAAAATGGGGACTTGCAAAAGAAATAAAAGAACATCAAAAGGCAAGAAAGGGGTTTGAAAATACACATTATCGAGGAAAGGGTATCTCAAGTAGCAAGTGCTCTCTCTACAAAGGCACTCATGGAAATGGACAGAGCACAATACCTTGCATGTCAATGAATTTGTCACCATGAAGTAGGCCCCATACCACTTCATTCACTTTTACTTACACTTTGATGGGTTTTCTGGAAACTATCTCTCTACCTGGGTACTAGCACACCTAATAGGGTCTTTTAATGGTCCTCCCATACCTAAACTTGTAAAATTGCATAAAATATTGAGATAATGTGAAGTTTGAAGAAGATACCTAATGTGAATTTATTATGTGGCTTTTGTATTAAGCGGTGGATTACTTTGTATGATTCTAATCACTATGGTATCTTATAGTTGTTGGTTTTAACTAATTTTTTTGTCCTTGTTTGATCATGATGCAACTTGACATGGTCCTTTGGAGGACGTTTTCATGGTGACACTCGGGACGTTGTGCACCATACAAAGTATGTTTCACACTTAATGCAGAGCATTGGGCCATATGATGATTGGACATGTATTGGGGAAACTTCCCACACTTCTTGGACCTTGGACAATGGACATATGAGCCTAGATATTACACATGTAGCATGATGCACCATTGAGAGGGAAGAAAGCCCCACAAGCTGGACAGTGCACCCCTAAGCATTTTAGGGCTTGATTGGATGATGTTGCGCATGGATATGATGTCACACCTCTTGGGAGAGGTTATGGAGCCTTCTTCACCTATGACATCATTCCCTAGCCCTTGGACATTGCACCTATGAGGATGTTGTCACAGTTTTGATGCTTGGTAGGTCGATCTAGCATGTGGATGTCTTCTTTTATGATGATTTTCCACTTGATGGTGACGAGACATGCCTTTTGGGGTGAGAGATGTGACCCTTGATGATGATTTCACCTTTTCATGGAGAGATGTGGCCTTTTGAGGCATCTTTACCCCCTGGATGATGATGTCATGGCCTTTGGAGGCTCTTGCACCCAAACGTGTCTCTTTTTTAGGGGACATTTTGATGTATTTTTATGTTATCTTTAAGTTGGAGGATATCATGGGGGGTCGACCTTGACCTATCCAACTTGTATTATGTATATTTTATGTTTTTAGGGGATTTGAGTGTTTATAGCACTAGGGTTGCCTCATATAAGAAGACTAGCGCTCCCTCATTGTCAAATCACAACTCACACTTGTGGAGAATCACTTCTATAGCTATTTTCTCTTCTTTTTCATCATGGAGTGCTTGTGCGCACCTCTTCGAGAATAATCGTGTGGATGTTTTTCTTGTTTTGGTGGATCATTCATGAAATTATGGTTTCCTCGTGCATAGCGACTTGGTATAGTAAGTGTTATTTCCAAATTAAAGTGTTTATTCTTGGTATATTTTGGTGAATTCTCTATCTAATTGTGGATAAGTTGCATGTTATCTTGTTTCATTGGATAATTTTGTTGGAAAACCCTAGAAGGGTTGTAATTGTGCATCACCTTCCTTGTTAATTGTTCATCTTAAAACTTGTTAATGCATACAAGGTCAAATTTAGGGTTGTAATTGTACATCCCCTAAAATTTCCCTTGTCAGTTAAAAAAACTAGGGTTTATGATTACATAAACTCTAGGGTTTGACTTGTTTCCACTTGATTTCTTGCTAGACGCCATAGAATAAGTAGGATAGTACCTAGGGTTTATGATTGTATAAACTTTAGGGTTTGTTTTCCTAGAAGTTTAGTCCTAGAATTATGATGGTATAATTGTAGGGTTTTGATATTCAAGTCTTATGTTGCTTTTAGCCTCCATTGGAAGATGTTGCATTGACTCCATATGCCCAAGGTTTGAAAATGACACTAGTCTTCTTGTTGCAAGTGATAAAACCCTAGTTGGATCATGTTGTCATTGATGCCAATGGTTTGATTGATTGATGTCATTGATTGATGTCAAGTGATTTATTTATGTCAAAGGATTAATTGATTGATGATTGATGTAATCTAATACGTATTGTCCTTGATGAGAATGCATAGATGAAGATGGATCAATGAGTTGTCATTGATACATGATGAAGATGGATTGATGTGGTTCCATTGGTATATGATGCATTGTTGGAAAAATGTAGAGATGAATCATTAT